>JABUQX010101702.1:0-22500 GCA_015478945.1 Trachelipus rathkii
TGTAGAGGAGGAACATCTATGCACGTGATCGTAATCTACGCCCTTTTTATTTAAAGCAAGGACACATATATAAAAAACATAGGGAAGTGACAATGACATCGAGTTTTGATAATAAGTCAATTTAAATGGAAAAACTTACTTTATAGACGTACATAACACTGCCAAATTGCACAGACGCATATATATTAGGAACACTAGGTATATCAAATTCTGTTACGTAATCCCTCTGCTAAAAAATCAATAAAGGTTTACGATCCGAAAGCACTAATGAACTACTCTCGAATAATGAGTGCACCTACACGAGAGAATTTATAGGCTAGAAAGAATCAGATAATGTGTAAGTGACACATTAATAACGAGAGAGATGGTGTTGTAGCAATAAAATTTTACAGAAATAGAGCTGGGCAAAATGGCCACTCAAATGGCCATTTTGCCCTTTTCTAATACGTGATATTGATCTCGACTCTACATGATGATGCAGTTCCTGTGTGTCCCATACAGAAGTTTGAAATAGAACTTACCCCAGATGCTCCAAAGATCATTTTTAGAAAGCAGTATCGTCCTTCCCCATCGCTATTTGGAAGACATCGAATAATTTCAGACCGCGACATTCGAGCTAGATATTATAAGAAATGCACTAATGACTAGAAAATGCTTTGCGTCACAGGGATACTCCTTTTCGACGAGCAACAGCCGCCACGACTTCCATTATAAATTCCAGCACACAATGCGCTGTAACTCTCGGCTGTGGGCTCTACACAACGACAGAGAGACACAAAATATACTCCCTATACATGGGCCTGTTATTAGACGCGACCGGAATATTAACATTAACATTCCTCTTTATACAAAAGCGCGTGTCTGCTACCAGATGCATTCCTCCTTCCATTCGCTCTTTCATTTCGCATCGCGATTGAATTTGCATGTGCTGCTCTCGTTATATAGGAGGAACTTACACCAACTGAAAAGGACATATCTTAATCTCGATGTCATTGTGACACTCTGCACTCGCGTACCATTCCCGAAGTCGAGAGGAACCATCCACCATAATTTTATTCACTCTGAGGACTTTTCAGAGTACCCAGCTAAAGGATTCTTCTGCCCGATCTCTGTGAATATTCCCATCATTATTTATTGGGCACCCGGGCAATCGCCTCAAGCCCTATCTAGGCTTACAATGTCACAGTCGAGTTTAAGTCGCTCATCTATTATTTAGGCAATTACTATTGCCCTAAGCGTAGTTTTAATGCACTATGTTCTTTAACCCATTTCATGTGGAGACGTAGATAGAATCAAAGGAGCCCCGTAGAAACATTCTATTGGAACGATACTTAAAGAAATGAGACGGTGTTGGTTTCAAACCCGAATGGCATTTGCCTCTTCAGAGCGGAAAGATCAATTATGGAGGAGAATTGATGGTGGCATCTTCCGAGTCAGACATGACACTCGCTCCATTTTTTTAACAAGCCCAAACTTCGGGTCCTTATGATTTAGGTCAGTTCATAATAACTATAAGGAAGAGTTACCTGCGTAATATTGCAGCACATAGAATTCCATGCAGACAGATAAAACTCGCTGAGAGTTTCGGTCCCCAACAAGTGTTAAAGAAACTATCCCCAAGCTCATGATTTTAGTGGGATTATTTTGCCGCGCGATAATGTCTCTAACGCCTATTCTTCCTGTTAATATAAATATTGGAATGCTTTTGCGGCCCTAATTGCGCCTAAAACCATTATATAACGTTAATAAAGAAGAATGTTGAAGTTTGAATTGAAAGAAGATCTTAGACTAACACATACCATATACTATCGAGCACATAATCATAAAATGAGAAAACTTATGTGGTGCAAACCGTCAACTTGCTCTAACTAGCACTTTTTTCTCAGTCATAAGCCAAATCATTTTTTGTAGTATATAGAGCCTTACATGCGTCACAATCCTGTGACTAACGGAACACGGTCTAGGACACTTCTTACTTAGATTCACTCAAATGTGAATCTCGGACGTATTTTGCACAACGAATAAATCATTGCCTATTTCTAGATCTACGCCGTATTTCAAGAGTGTTAACGCAGAGCAGGTGAACTAAAACTATAATATTATGAAAACGAATGTTTGGCTGTTGTCCTTTTCATCTCAAGAATTTAAAAATACGGGTGCTTTATGGTGTGCATTCCACGAGATCTATATACTTTAGCCGATGTATAAATACTCAACCTCTTCCCTATGCTAAGCTAGATTTAGTATCTGGTTCTCGTAATTACAAGCGAGCCACGGTATCATGGGGGAGGTTTGGAACTACGGACCAGGGTGGCATCTTATTTGTGTTGTGAATGTGGCGCTTGACATAATCCAAGTATATAGCTACTCTGGTGAGAGAACGCAACATGACGAAAGTAGAGTAAATGACAGGAAACACTAACGACAATACACGCGTTGGACCTGAGTTCTAGTACGCATCCCCAAGCAAGACTCGCCCCTCCTCCAATATGTGTAGTGTTTTTTTTCTATATAGCACGATATACAGTCACATATCCAATGTATCTTTACCTTATAGGAATCAAGATTTATTTTGATCTTTGTATACTACTGAAAAGCACAATCCGCAAAAATAGCGGGTATGAGCATAGGAATATTGGCTCTCGGTATAGATTGGGAAAAGAATAGTAAGTGGGCCTAAGGACAGACACCCTCAAACTACCTTAATCCTCAACTATACTTTTTTTTCATAAGAAACGTGTCAATTTGGTTAAGATTTGGTGTTCACACAGCTAAAGGGAAACCTTATGTAATCAGGGATCATGCTGTCGTTTAGATAAGTCATGATACTATCTCCACTTAAAATTTGCTCATTGCCATTTCTTACTCTCTCTGCTATAGTTGGGACATTGATGGAACAAGTAAGAGATTGATACATACGGTATCTCAGAGAATAGGATCACGCATTCTATTATCCCTCTCTATAACGCAACAGTTCATAATGGTCAAATGGACATGTTGACACCCAGCGATTCTTCTATGTGCGTGTTCTTAGATCTGCTAATATCAAAGAAGTTCTGCTCGCCGTTAAAGGTGCCTTATTAAGTCCCTAAATACTGCCAAAAAGCCAGATAATAAACAGTGACGCGCTTACTTGCATTCTTAAAATTCTTCTCTCGCGTATCTTCATGTACAAATGTAAAAAGCTTCCGCTTGCGCACCCTGAGAATGATGAATCTTATCATTTCAAGGATTGCCAGAAATGAGTCTCGTCTTCAGAGATGTTTTGAACGATATTGGCGTACCTGAACGTCCGTCATTAGTAACTCTAGGTGAAAAACAGACTAAGCTATATTAGTCTTCAATTAATAAACCCAACTGCTATTCATTAAAACATTCTAGAATACGTCTAAAATACTAGTTCGGACACTTCCGAGCCAAAGCAATCTTTAATAAGCTCTCGGTGATATTACTGTCAAAATCAATTTACTGCGTCAGTCTGCGAAACGAGGGTCTAATCGTCTAGAGATCGCTCTTGGGAGGTCCTATAGAGAGAATTGACAAAATGATTAATATTACAACACTGACACTTACCACATTACCAGAGCTCACTTAAATAGCGATATGTATAAAAAACGAAATAGAAATGTATGCCAGTTATTTGCGAATTCTTCTAAATCACGATCAGTTGGTATAAAGACTGACAGCTAGAGCTTGTCAATGGAGAGTTAACTAGTTTATACTGTATCTTATGCTTCAGGTAGTAAGACGCTAATTAATACATGCGTTATTAATATAGATCATACTTGCGTATCTTTCTCTCATCCACATTTACTGTTGGATTATAAAAGAGACTTCCCTACGAGATGCGAGACTATGTCTCATGTACAATAAATCGGAAAATAAAAATTAATTCAGAAAGTAGCACCTAGTACGTAGCTTAGGAAAATAAGAAAAGCATAAGAAGATTTAGCTAGGCGTCATATCAATATGAAGAATATATTAAACCGAGCGGACCACATGATCAGAAGTCAACAACATGCCACACAAAGAGAATTAAGCTAAAAAGTGGGCGACTATGTTTTCTGGAAATGATGTATAAAACGATGTCAGAGACAGAAGTTCTAATATGTGGGAACATAAGATTCGTGGTTAGTCATTTATTTGCTAAAAGTTACTAAGTTTAAAGTGAGACTATATAAGGCGCGTTACTGGAGTCTCTCAGAAGTTGCCTAAAAAATTACTAATATACAGAGAAATATATTCTGGGCGCTGCAACCTAGCGGATTATCTATGTATGTTATCAAAGACTACGATTCCATGTAAAAAAAGACTTTACAGAATATTATCAATTTTTTTCGATCGTTTGAGAGCGAGTGATCGATATGTGGTGTGAATCGCTAAATGCATTCCAATGCACACATCTTTATTCCCTGTAATAGTCTATACTAGACGAGTAACGTGAACAAGTATGGAACCTGAAGAAGTAGATCCAGGTAGATGATCAAGAATCTCCAACCACTTCTTCATGGATTCCACTATTTATGATAAACATAATGTTCTGAGTACCATGAGGAATGCAAGATCGCACTAGACAAAAGAATCCGTAGAAGAAATGAGAAACGGTAGGAGCAACCCTATAAACGATATACTTCGCACTGACTTACAACCTCAACGAGAACGTAGATTGAAATTCTACTCCCTTCAAACAAGATCAAGTAAGAGGATATAGACCGTTCTCTATCACCAAGTATCGCAGAAACAGGATTCATCATCATTCTCGAGACCCTTCTGGAACAAGCGGAGGAACAGCTGCTCATTCGCAGAAGTACAAACGAGGATACTTGGTACACAGTAGCCACCAACGTTGCAGATGGAACTATAGGGGGAAATGGAATGGTGCACCAAGGTCTGTATACGAGCCATACATCCCCAAAAAGTGATGAGGGTCAACACTTCCGATGAAGATTGTATAGTGATATTTGATCAAACATCTGAAGGCACAACAGAATCATTACGAAAAGAAGATCATGTCGTATACGAGTACTCGCTGCAGCCAGCAATTCAGGTGACGGGTCGCGAGTGATTGGAACCGAAAGGGGTTACAAGGAAGTCAAACAAAGACAAAAAGAGAGGAATTTCCTTCAATTCTTCTTATCCACCTTCTTTCCTGCAAAAGAACGGAAGAAGCCAACAAAGGTTTCATCTGAAAACAGAATTACAGAGACCTCCAGTTGTTTTGCCCTTGGAGATGACTAGAAGAGGAAATAGACTTTACTATTTGCCTCCTAAGAGTTAAAATCTCTTAGAATTGTTAAAAAAAATTTTTTTGTAATAAATATTGTTATTTTATTTTATTTGTGTTCATAACCCTTTAAGGTTTCAGTTGTATTATGTGCATTAATCACTCACACTTACAATCTAATTTTGAACTTTTCTGAATTCAAATTTCATCCATTCTAATCTAACTGTGTTTCCTACTACACTAAATTTAATTTACCCGTCTAACTTTATTCATTTATCAAATTGTCACAGTACCGAAGTCCGGAGCATAGTTGTTTTCTCTATTTTTTTGCCTAGGTGGTCATTCTTTTCTTGTTGAAATAAAAAAAAAAACCTCCTCGCAGTAATTAATTGACAAGAGAATGCATTTTAAGAAAACGTTAATTATATTATTTATTTTTTTATTAGTATTATTATTTATGAATGGTATTATTTATTTTTTGTTAATATTAAACAAGAAAAAGAGAGAACAATAAAATTCAAAAACAAATCTCTCCGAGTTTTCCTTGAAATTAATTAGAAATAAATAAAGAGATTATTAATCGCAGTCTGGCTTTATTGGAATAATTAAAGAATTTTATTACCACTTTTTAATTTTGAGGTTAATGATGACGGAATACGGCTGTATCGACAACTAATGTACTAAATGCAGCTTTTCTATAAATATAATTATATATGAAATGGCTTAATAAATAATAACTTGAGAGGAGGATTCAATTAGTAATTCTTAAGATAAGGCACACTTGAATTCCCATTGACCTAGTTTAATAATTGCTAGAAAAACCTAGCCTCATGCTATAAGTATCACATTACTATTAAGTTAATTTATTGAAGGACATCCCGTTTTAATTTTAATTTTTATTCTCTGCATGAATAATACAGAATGCTACAATGTTTTAAGTTTTCAAAACCTTAAAGCTTCCTATTTAATTGATGAATTTTCATTTTTATAATTATAACTATTAAATGTTATAAACATTAGACATAATTACTCTACATTTATTAACAACAACAAGAATCCAAATAACAACCTTGTTTCATTTTATGAAGTTTCATTTATATTTTTAATTAGTTGAAGCTATCTATATAATTAATTATTTATCAATATCTTATCAAACTTGATTCAATTTTTAAATTTTAAAAATATAGTAATTCTAGTATACGGGAGCATCATATGGGTACCTTAAAAAGAATTTTAATACATTAAATAATTACTTTAGTTTTAAGCTTAATAAAACGCGCGACTCATTTATTAAATCGGAAGTAATAACATTTTCAGACTAAAACATGAAATGTTTACATCCATAGCATGATTTGCATTACTATTTTTTCCATTACAAATATATATGCAACGAGTGCAAAAGAAATTTTCTACCAGTATATGATTTGTATCAACTCCGGTGAAGTAAAATTTTTGAAGGCATATCTTGACTTGATTGTATCTTTAGAAATGCCATGACAGAAATTAAACTCAACACTATTTTATTACGAAACCGACTTAAAATGATAGATAGCTGTTTAAAGATAAATTTTACCTGCGATCAATGATTATTAGGTATTATTAATATTCCATAACCAGACGGAGCGACAATAAAAGGGAATTTCAAACACATTATTAGAACTAAAGTAATAGCGATCCAAATTAGCTTAAATTCAAAAAGTTACACCATGGGATTCATCACAACAAGATACAAAAGAGCTAGCTTTCGAAATTGGGAGGAGATATCTAATATTTATTTGAGAGTACCAAAAAAAAAATGCGCTCATCAATCTGACTAGAGATACACCACAATTAAATTTTTGAGAGAAGAAATATAATGAGTAGGCTGAAACGGTTGTCGAGTACTTTCAAAGTTATTAGTTAATGAATTAAAGAACAATTAAAGTCAAATACCCGAACACTATCAGAATTTCAAATTAACCTACAAAAATTAATTGTTTCAAAACCGATCACTTGCAACCCACAACATACTTAATCAACTAGGTAGTATAAAATAATTACTTACATTAGTTGAACATTCAGTTAACAGTATTACAATGATACATCAAATTAGTTATCACCTCATTACAATTAGCTAAAACCAAGATAACTATCGATCAACTTTATTCACGCTATCTTTTTGTTACTCATATATAACTAGAAATGGACACAAACCACAAAACACATATCCTACTCTATACCTTTAGAAAGCAAATCAACATACCATTCACATTTTGACATACTCATCGATCTCTAAAAATCAACCACTAATTCATCTTGAATTAATTACACCTAATTCCCATTCATTTCAAATGAGAAATTTATTTCATTATAAGTTAATCCCATTCCCAACATTCATTCCATTTAATAAAACGTCTGTTCGAATAATGTATAATACACCAAATAATTACCCTTTCGTTAATTATGGTCAGCGAAAATATACTTATTTGCGAAATTCGGTTCCACGATTGATTGTCGTAACATAGGGAAACAGCGGTTTGCCCTCAATCACAAACCTTTTACATAATATTGATGACAACACATGCTTGCTATCGCTCTGCTAACTATACTACTATTCTCGTCATGTCCTATAACTATCTTTAAATCTAAAGAACCCTTCACAGTGAACCTAGACATTGTCACTATTATATCTTTGCAGAAAAAATTAGAGGCTTCCATATCCTCGAAAGCCCCCATTCAGCTAACAGGCATACTTAAATAATTTTATCTTTTGATGCGTAAGCATGTTGTACTTTTACCTCCGCTAATTATCAATTTAAAAACCCCATTCATGAGGAAAAATATTCTCATTAAACTTCATTAACTTGCTCAATCTGAAAAAGTTTGTTCTAATTTTTCTTACACTCATGTTGCTTTCACACATCTCTGTCAGCATGTGTTCCCAAAATTTCAAAATAATGACAGAAAGTCAGTGGAATAGAAGAACTAGACAGGATATAGTAATAACCACACCACCCATAACCCTTATCTTTCACCCACGTTTAAAATTAATCCATATATCGGTGGAGGAAACAACTAGTGTTTTGTATTCTTTTCACTTCATAGTGATTATTTTATTTGACTTGTCTTATAGAAAAGCATTGTGTAGAAAATGTTTGAAAATTAAATCCAGAACCCCAAGATATTCCATTGAATAATATACCCATTTCAACCCTTCTTAGAGGTAACCCCAGTTCAAAATTTCCCACAGAATCAAATTGAAATTGAACCCTTGGTACAACCTCCCATAAAATTTAGACAAACATTAATACCCAAACCTCCGATGCCCCCACCTATTCCATATAGGCAATAACACTCTTAATAAATAATATTCTAATATTCTAATATTCTATATTCCTAATATTCTATGAATACTCATCTGAATTTATTTGGAATTGTATGTTAAGTACTGGGATAGAATTAAAATTCCTTATGAATTTTAATTTTCTGAGGCAGAGTCCTTATGTAAAGATTATTTCATCAATATTTGAAAATCAAAGTAAAAATAAGGCCCTGTTGATAATTAAAAAACGTACAAGGTCAAAACAAATTTCTTGCTTCATAATCCAGTTCTCAAGCTTCGGTTACATTTCAACATTTTGTTTAAATTAACTTTCCTTTTAATATCTTTTTATTAACCTGACTCCACACTTCTAAGACTTTGGTGATCCGTAAAACTGGAGCCAGGAGCTTGAAATAAGTCTGGAATCATAATTCCTAGTCTGGGAATTCTCATTCCTAAATCCAAATTCCCAATCCAACCGGAATATTCCATATGGATTTAAATTTGGATTTATCCAAAAAATCCATTTTTAGACTTCACTTCAGAAAAGGGATAGAGAGACCGAGAGAATGATGGGGAATGAGAGGGAGAAACTTTAGGGGTTTAGAGGGATTAGAGAAGGGGATGAGAGAGGGACAGAGGGAAAGCGATCTTTTAAAAAGGGTTGGATCATAGGAAAAGTCGTTCGTTTGGGCCCATCACCTGCTTAGATAACAGCTAAAGAAATAGCACTAGGTAGTGTTGTAGAGGCGCGAAAAAATTAAAGATAGAAGTTTTCTTAAAGAGTGAAACATGATATAGTATACATATTTTGAATATATTATATATTATATATATTATAATATATCATATCAATATGGCCAAGATACTGTTTATTTTTTTCTTTCCCTTTTAATTATAAATCTAAAAATAATACATAAAAACAGGTTAAGATTAGACCTTAGTGGGATAGACAAAAGATTTCTCACAATAAGATTTTCCATCGCTTGTACAAAAAATAAAAATAAATTACTTAAATAATAATAATAATAATAATAATAATAATAATAATAATAATAATAATAATAATAATAATAATAATATATAATAAAATAATAATAATAATATAATAATAATAATAATCAATAATAGAAGATAATCTTTTAAAATGAGTTAAAGCGCCTGTTTTACTTTGTAATATTTTATTGTTCTAAAAATAAAGAATGTTTGCCATATATCTAATGAAATATATTTATTAATTAATCTTGAAATATATATTGTATATTATTAATATTATTGCAATCAATACTTTTATTAATTTTAATAAATATATATTCAATATTGAAGAATTTTGAATGTGTTAATGATATATTGTTTTGGTGGTAAGCTTCTTAATTTTGTTACATAAGAAATAGATAATATTTTAATTAGAAATAATTCTAATTACATGCTTAATATATTTTAAAAATATGCTAACTGATATCGTATTTCTATTATTTTTATTTAGGTTATCGACTGTTTTGGCAATTTGAAGGATTTAAATAGAAACTCTCAGGAATTGGATCGCGATTCATGGTCAATGCAGTCGTGGTCCCTAAGGAAATTTGGTGGACCAGATATATTATATATATATATATATATATATGATATATAGATATATATATATATATATATATATATAATATATATATGATAATATATATATAATATATTATATATATATATAATATATATATTATATATATATATATATAAATTTTATTAATATATAATATATAATATATCATATATATATATTATACAATATATTATATTATATATATATTATATATATATAATATATTATATAAATTATATATATATATATATATATAGTATATATATATATATAATTATTTTATATATATAATATATAATATATATATATATAAAATTATATATATAATATATATATATATATAATATAATATATATATATAATATATATATAATATATATATACTATATAATATATTATATATATTAATATATATATATATTATAATATATATGATATATATATGTATATATAATATATATATATATATATATTATAATATATAATATTATATATATATATATATTATATTATATATATATATATATTATTATATAAAATATTATATATTATTATATTATAATATTAATATAATATATAATATTATTATATATATATATATATATATATATATATATTATTATATAAAAGAGTGCTTGAAACCTACTGGAGTTAACTAGAATTTTCGTTAGAATGCTCCCTGGTTGACCAGGGACAACCAACAAAGTCAAGCAAAGAACAGTATAAAGCAAAATAACTGTTTCGGCAAATATTTGTAATTAAAAGAGGAGAAAAATACACCCGCAGAGATTCATAGCAGTAGTAGGGAAGGGGATATTGGACCCCGAAAGTGACCGCGACGTTTTTGACCTTTTTATTGAACCGCGACCTTTTTACTTTACCTTTTGGGCAACCTGATTCTTTACGCTTAACTTTTTTTGGGCTTGACTTTTTTTGAGAACCCGGATTTTTGAGAACCCGGATTTTTTGGGAACCCGGATTTTTTGAGAACCCGGATTTTTTGAGAACCCGGATTTTTTGAGAACCCAAATTTTTTGAGAACCCAATTTTTTGGCAACCCGGATTTTTTGAGAACCCAAATTTTTTTAGAACCCAAATTTTTTGAGACCCTATTTTTTTGAGACCCCTATTTTTTGAAGATACCCTAATTTTGGCAGACCTATTTTTTAGGCAACTCCTAATTTTTGCAACCTTGCGAAGAAGGCGTTGCGCCAAACGGTTGCGAAGAGCAACCGTTGAACGTTATTGCCCCCATTTTACCCTCCTAAATTTTTTTCGAACCATAGTCAATTATTGCCCCCGGTAATTTTGATCTTTTCATTTAGGGGCTTAGCCACTATTTATGTCTTATACCATTTTTTGTCCTTCCCACTTTGCTCCAAAGCTTGAAAATACAATGGGTCAATTTTGCCCGCGGTAATTTTTTGTCCTTCCTGGGTCAATTTGACCCACGGTAATTTATTGTCCTTTCTTTAGGGGCTACCCTTTTTTGATGTCTAAACTTGTTGACAATGGATTATTTAGGCTTGATCCCTTTCATAACCATTGGTTCATTTTTGGCCCGACTAATTTTTATCCACTCGTGGCCCACCCGTCAAATATTTCGTTCCAACTTGAACGTATGTATGGATCTTTCCTAACTTGAACACCTACAGACACACACACACACAACACACGCACACACACATCAGACAACACTTACACTCACACACAGATTACTTACAACTCACACACAGATTTACTTCCACTCACACACAGATTATTACACTTATATCACACAATCACTATGACACTTATACATCCATTCACTATGAACACTTACAATTTACACATAGACACAACCAAAACCCTTGGTCGTCCATGGGGTCAATTTATGACCCACGTAATTTTTTGTCCTTCCTTTAGGGACTTAAGCCCTTTTTTGATGTCTTTAACTTGTTTGACCATGATATTTCGGCCTTGAACTTGCCAGATACCATGGGTCAATTTTGACCCACGCTAACTTGATGTTTGATGTTCCCAAATCAACCGTAGAGCAAGGTCATCTATGATGTTCACTTAGTGTTCTATATGAGTATTAGATTGAGTGCCAGGTGAGTGCAGGTGAGTGCCAAGTGAGGCCAATGAGTCCAATAGTGCAAGTGAGTGCCAAGAGTGCCAAGAGAGGTGCCACATAGTGCAATTGAGTGCCACATAGGCCAACTGGTGCACTTTTTTCAAGCCTTTTCTATGCCTCCCCTGAGCCTAGAATAGCCCTATATGGTGTCTTACCCAGGTTATAAGGTAAGAGGAATCGATTGGTGTATATTAAAAGGCAGGATGCTTCCTACTATGAGTTAGTATTTTTCTAGCACCACTTATAGCAATATATATATATATATATTATATATATATATATAATATATACTTAATATATATATATATATATATAATATATATAATTTATATATATATATATATATATTATAATTATATATTATATTATATATAAATATATATATATATATATATATATATATATTTATATATATATTATATATATATATATATATTATATATATATATATATATAATATATAATATAAATATATATATAATATATATATATATATTATATTATATATATATATTATATTATATATATAATAAATATATATTTATATATAATATATATATATAATATATTATAATATCGCACCCCCGCCCGAATACTTTTTAAATTTACTATAATTTTTTAAAATTGTATTGTAAAATAGATTAAAAGTAATAAAATAATATAAACATTTTATTTACTTACAATTGGTACGAAATATGATAAAAACATAAAACTTAGCAACCTTAAAGCAGTAAATCAGTAATAAATAGAGGTGTTACCTAACAACAAAGGGATTAGTATGCTTTTGTTTTAACTGCTTAACTGCTTAACTTTCTGTTTTACTGCTTTAACTTTGCTTTACTGCTTTAACTCTTTCTGCTTTTAATGCTTTAACTCTGCTTTACTGCTTTAACTCACATACATTCACATACCCTAAAGCAGTAAATCAGTAATTCAATAGAGGTGTTACCTACACCTAGGGGATTAGAATGCTTTTGTTTTACTGTTTACTGCTTTAAAACTCATGTTTTACTGCTTAACTTTCTGCTTACTGCTTTAACTTTCTGCTTTACTGCTTAACTTTCTGCTTTAACTGCTTTTAACTTTCTGCTTTAAGTTTTAACTCATATTTTTACTGCTTAAACTCATATATTTATTACACATTATGCATACCTTAAAAACAGTAAATCAGTAATTCAATAGAGGTGTGACCTAACACCAAGGGCGGGATTATTATGCTTTTGTTTTACTGCTGTTAACTGCTTTAACTCATGTTTTACTGCTTAACTCATTTTTAAGAACTGCTTTAACTCATATTTTTAATGCTTTAACTCATATGTTTACTGCTTTATCACTCATATATTTAATTAACATTATGTGTTTTTATTTTGTTTTAATACCTTTTATTTATTTATTTATTTTGATATTATTTTTTATTTATTTTTATTATTTTATTTTGTATTTTTATTATTAACTTTAGTGTTATTTACAGTCAATTCTATTGTTTATTATTATTTAGAACACGCCACCACACACCACACAACACACACAACACACTTACACTTATAAAACACCTTCACTATGACACTGTATACACACAATCACTATGACCTATACAACACCTCACTATGACACTTACATTTACCCCATAGACACTTACATTACACTTATACACACACACAACACTTACACTTATACACCAATTCAACTAATGACACTTACATTGACCCATAGACACTTACATTTACAAATAACACAACACACACACAACACACAGATTTAATTACAGTCACACACAGATTTACTTACACAACGCAGATTTACTTACACTCACACTAGATTTACTTACACTCACGCACAGAGTTTACTTACACTCACACACAGATTTACTTACACTCACGACACCTTATGGCACTCAATATTTACGTTACACACACAGATTACTTAACACACAACAGATTTACTTACACTGCACACACCAGATTGTACTTACACACAAACACACACACAGCACGCAGCACAACAGACTACACTACACACAACATCGCAGCACCACTGTACACATATAACGTATAATTTATTAAAAACATTTTATTTTTATTAAACAATCGTACATTTATATTACTCATTCATTCAAATATAACTAAAATAATTTCGAAAGTTTCTTAAAAACTTCTTATAATAAATCAATCATTTCTTTGAACAAATAATTATATGTTAACTGTTAATACTTTTTGTTTATAAATTTTATAACTATCGAGTTTTAAAATTACTAAAATTTTATGAAATGTTATTAAAAAATAATGTACGATAACGTAAAATTTTTGTCAGTAAATCAGTAAGGTCAGCCCTTAGCACCCCTTCTACAGCCAAGTATGCCTACGTTTTGTCTATGACTTTCCTGCTTTACATCAATCTACATGTAATAAGTATAAAAATAACAAAATTAGTTCTTCTCTGCTAACATAACATGTATTTTGTTAAAATCTTTCTAAGTTCTTATTAAAAAATAACAATTATTCACCTTACATTTATATTATACGCTCGATGTTAACTAAAATATTTCAAAAGTTTTTTTAAATAATTCCGGATTTTCTTTATTATTATATTATTATCTATGTACATTGACAATCCAAAACGAGAAAACACAACAAACCGCACTCCTTACAGATACGAAACTGACTCTTACTGTAAAAATGTGTTTGAATAAACTACTTTAGGTCTAAATTTAGGAAAATCCTTTTTGTATCCCGGGGCGATTTAAGGCTAATTCCAGGTCTAAAATATATTCAAACTGACCTTTTTCTGTAAAATGTGGTACAATAACTACTAACTACTTTAGGCCTAAATTAGGATAAGCCTTTGTATCCCAGGCTGTAAGCCTAATACCAGGTCAAAGGTAATTCCAGTATAGACAAAATAATTGTTTATTATTAATTTTTTTTAGAACTATCAAGTTTTAAAATAGCTTTTTACGTAATAATTTTATGAAAATTTTATGTAAAAACATATATTTTACCTACCTTAAAAGCAATAAATCAGTAAATCAGTAAGGTTCAAAGCCCCTAGACCCTCACACCAAGCTCTGCACGTTTTTTTTATTGGACTACTGCTTTACATCATTCTTTAGCCATGTAATAAGTATAAAAAGAACAAACATAAGTTCTTCTCTGCTAACATAACATGTATTTATTAAAATCTTTCTAAGTTCTTATTTAAAATATCAAGTTTTATTAAATTTATATTATTCACTCGATTTTAACTAAAAAATATTTTCAAAGTTTTTAAATATAACTCGGGTTTCTTTATTATTTATATTAGTTATTAGTCTATGTACATTGACAATCCATCCCCGAGAAAACACAACAACCGGCACTCCTTACAGATACGAAACTGACCTCTCTCTGTAAAATGCGTTGTAGGATAATCCTTTTTGTATCCCGGGGGGATTTAAGACCTAATTCCAGGTCCAAAATATATTCAAACTAACCTTTTCTGTAAAATGTGGTGCAAATTAACTAGTAGGCCTAAATTTAGGCCTAAAATTTAGGATAAAGCTTTTTGTAGACGGGCTAATTTAATATCTAAACCGAGTCAAAAAGGTAATTCCATATAGAAGACAAGAATCATTTGTTATTATATAATTCTATTATAAAATAATATTTCCAAACGAATACAATGCTGGATCGGTAAGATGCCTTTAAAGCAGGTGAGAGGAATGTTTTCCTTACTTGTGATGGGTCGGAGTAGTTTTCCCTAGTTCATGAAGCTAACCACCGAGGGCTCAGCATGACCCCAACACGCAAGGCAGCAACCCCGGCACTCGCTGGCGTCCGCCAGCGTCCCGCCCGGCCGCGCGATAGCACGCCCAAGGCCAAATATTCCGCTTTCCCGCCCGCCGCGGCGCCCGCAGGCGCAAATATTTCCGGCGTCCCGCCCGCCGCGGGCGCCCGGCAGGCGCCAATATTCCTCGCGACATGAATATATACTACGACCACATTTGTTATTTCATATAAACATTTCAAAAGAATTTCTTTTCAAAATGTACTATGAGTCATTCATTTTTATTCATACTTAAACATTTTACTATTTTAACTCTATTATTATAAATTATGTTTTTATTTGTTTTTAAATAGCTTTTTTTTTAATTTTATTATTATTTTTAATTTATCTTATTATTATTTTAATTATTTATAATTTTATTCATATACTTAGTGTTAATTCTACTTCATGCCTATTGTATATTGATTATTATTTAGAACACACATACACAACCACACCCACACACGTACACACACACACACCCACACACATACACACCACACACACACACACACTACCACCCACGCACACTCACTTTAACATACTTTTTCTCATAATTAATTAAAACATTATTTTTATTTTATTAATTATATGCTAGTTTATTTACTCATGCCTATTTTATTGATTATTGTAGAACACCCATACACACGCAACACACCACACACACACATATCCCATACAAAACTTACACATACGCATCCAGCACACTGAATATTTGATGCCTCTCAACTTGATTCTCATGCTTTTGAAATGCCTCAACTATAAGAAGTTGAGCTTTGGTACCGTCAGCTTGGTGATCATCTTTGACTGACTCATCTTGATGGCGCATCTTGATACCACCTAAGTGATGATCATTATAAGCCAGTTACACTTATCTCTTATACCACACATACACTATGTCTCTTATTTCACGACTACGCACATACACATAAGACACTCTACGCTCGCCCATCAGCCCACTTACACTCACACACACAATATAATATAATATGATATATATATATAATATATATATATGATATAATATATATATATTTATAATATATAATTATAGTAATATATATATATATATATATAATAATATTAATATATAAATAAATTATATAATATATATTATATATATAATATATATAATAATATATATTAATATATATAATATATATATATATATATATAATAATAATAAGTAATATATGATATAATATATATATATATATATAATATAATATATATTAATAATATATATATATATACTAGTATAATTATATATATATATGTATATATATATATATATAATATATATATTATATATATATATATATAATATATAGTATATAATATATAAGTATATATATATAATATATATATATATATAATACTAATATAATTATTATTATTATATATATAATATTTCATTCGGAAGGGAATATTCTGCGCCTGCGTGCCCGCGCGGGCGGGAACGTGAATATGCGCCTAGCGGCGCCCGCGCGGCGGAACGCGAAATTGCCCTCTGCGGGCGCAAGCTCGGGCGGGGACGCGGCCGACGCGCACCAGCGGTGCCGGGGTTGGCTGCCATTTGCGGCGTGGGCTCATGCTGAGCCCTGGTGTTTATGAACTAGGGGAAACTACTCCGACCAATCAACAATAAGGAAAACATTTCCTTCTTTCCTGCTTAAAGGATCTTACCTACCGATCCAGCTATGTTTCGTTTGAATATATTAAAAAGTAAAATAATATATTTATTTTTTGTCTATACTGGAATACCTTTTGACCTGGTATAGGATTAAAATTAAAAAATAATAAAAAAGGCTTATCTAAATTTAGGCCTAAATTTAGTCCCAACGTAGTTATTCACCACATTTTTACAGAAAAAGGTTAGTTTGAAATATATTTTGACCTGGAATTAGGCCAAAATCGCCCCGGGATACAAAAAAAAAAGGATTATCCTACACGCAATTTACAGAGAGAGGTCAGTTTCGGATCTGTAAGGAGTGCGGGTTGTTGTGTTTCTCGTGATGGATTGATACTACTAGATAATAATAATAATAATAATAGAAAACCCGAGTTATTTAAAAAACTTTGAAATATTTTTAGTTAACACGAGTGAATAATATAAATGTAATTGAATAATTGTTATTTTTTTTAAATAAGAACTTAGAAAGATTTAATAAAATACATGTTATGTTAGCAGAGAAAAACTTATTTTGTTCTTTTTATAACTTATTAATGGCAGATGATGTAGAAGCAGTAAGTCAATAGAACAAAACGTGCATAGCTGGTGTAGAGGGTGCTAGGGGGCTGACCTTACTGAATTACTGATTTTGCTTTAAGGTACGTAAAAATATGTTTTTAATAAAATTTCATAAAACTTTTGTCAAAAGATTTTAAAACTTGATAGTTCTAAAAATAATAATAATAACAATGAAGTTCTTGTCTATACTGGAGTATTACCTTTGACCTTGTAAATTAGCTTAAGAACAGAATGGAATACAAAGGCTTATCCTAAATTTAGGCCTATTTAGGCCTAACGTGTTATGCACCACATTTACAGAAAAAGGTCAGTTGAAATATATTTGACCTGGAATTAGCCTAAAGTCGCCCGGTAACAAAACGGATTACTATAAATTTAGAACTAAGTAGTTATTCAACACATTTTACAGAGAGAGGTCAGTTGCGTATCTTAAGGAGTGCGGGTTGTTGTGTTTTCTCGGGTTGGATTTGTCAAGTAAAATAGATAATAATAATAATGAATAAAGAAAATGCGAATTATTTAAAAAATATTTGAAACTTTTGAGTTTAAAAACGAGTAAATAAGTCAAATAAATCGATTATTTATATTTTAAAATAAGAACTTAGAAAGATTAATAAAATACAAGTTATGTTAGCAGAGAAGAACTTATTGTTATTTTTATACTTATACATGGCTAGAGATGATGTAAAGCAGTAATAATAGAACAATAACGTGGCATAGCTTGTGTAGAGGTGCTAGGGGGACTTTGATTACTGATTTTATTGCTTTTAAGTACGTAAATAATGTTTTTAATAAAATTTCATAAAATTAAAATAAAAATAAAAAGTTTTCAGTTATAAATTTAAAGTTTCAACAAAAAGTGTAATAGTGAATAAAAATCTTGTTCAAAGAATCCTGATACATTTATTATAGAGTTTTTAAAAACTGAAATATTTTAGTTGTATTGAGATAGTAATATCAATGTACGTGTTTAATTAAAACATAAAAAGTTTTAATAAATTATTTAGACGTTATATGTGTAAGTGAGTGTGCTGATATCATATTTTTTCGTTCGTGTGTGTGTGTGGTAAGTAAATCTGTGTTGAGTGTAAGTAAATCTGTGTGTGTAAGTAAATCTGTGTGGGTGTAAGTAATTCTGTGTGTGAGTGTAAGTAAATCTGTGTGTGAGTGTAAGTAAATCTTGTGTGAGTGTGCAAGTAAATCTGTGTGAGTGTAAGTAAATCTGCGGTGTAAGTAAATCTGTGTGTGAGTGTAATAAATTCTGTGTGTGTGTGTGTGTTAAGTGAAATGGTAAGTGTCTTGGTAAATGAAAGTGTCATATGTGAATGTGTGTAAAGTGTAAGTGTTGTCCGCGGTGTATAGTGTAATTAAGTGCTAAGGGTAAATGTAAGGTCAATAGAATGTGTGATAAGTGTCATACGTGAATGTGTGTATAGTGTATAGTGACTGTGGTGTTAGTGTTAAGTGTGTGTGTGTGTGTGTGTGTGTGTGTGTGTTGCTAAAAGTTTTTAAATAATTTAGACATGAAAGTCATAAACTAAGTATAATCATAAAAATAAAAATAAAATAATCAAAATAAATAAAATAAAAAATAAATAAAATTAAATAAATATTAAACAAATAACACCATAATGTTAAGTAATTATAGGAGTTAAACAGTAAAAATATGAGTTAAAGCAGACAAACATATGAGTTAAAGCAGTAAAACATGAGTTAAAAGCAGTAAAACATGAGTTAAAGCAGTAAACAGTAAAAACAAAAGCATACAATCCCCTAGGTGTTAGGTCACAACCTCTAGATTTCTGATTTACTGTTTTAAAATCATTAATGTTAATAAATATATGATTAAAGCAGTAAAACATATGAGTTAAAACAGTAAAAGGCAGAAAGTTAAAGCAGTAACAGCGGAAAGTTAAAGCAAGTAAAGCAGAAAGTTTTAAAGCAGTAAAGCCAGAAAGTTAAAGAAGTAAACGGCACGAAGTCAAAGCAGTAAAGCAATAAAACAAAAGCATACTCACCCCTAGGTGTTAGGTAACACATCTATTGATGTAACTGATTACTGCTTTACAGGATTAATGTAATGTGAGTAAAGCAGTAAAGCAGAAAAGTTAAAGCAGTAAAGCAGATAAAGTTAAAGCAGTAGCAGAAAGTAAAGCAGTAAGAACAGAAAATATAAGTTTAAAGCATAAGCAGTACAACAAAAGCATACTATCCCCTTTGTTGGTAGGTAAGTTTGATTATCTGATTTACTGATTTACTGCTTGTAAAGGTATGTAAAGTTTATGTTTTAATAAATATTTCGTACAAATTGTTAGTAAAATAAAATGTTTTATATCAGACACTCTGGGATTTTTTCTTCTACATACAATTTAAAAATTTAATAAAATTAAAAGTAAATAAGGCGGGTGCGGTAATATATATATATATCTATATAATATAATATTATATAGTATATCTAGATATAGTATTATATAATATATTATATATATATATATATAAATATATATAAGTATATAAGGCTATAAGGGTAGAAAAAATACCACTCATAGAGTTAAGGAAGCGATCCAGCAACTGTAATAGTACACCAATCGATCCTCATTACCTATAACTAGGTAGACACCCATTAGGGCTAGTTCTCAGCTCAGGGAAGGCTAGAAAGGCTGGAAAAAAGTGCACTCAGTTGGCACTATGTGCACTCACTTGGCACTAATTGTGGACACTCACCTTGCCCATTGGCACACTTGGCAACTCCTTGGCACTCATTGCACTCAACGTTGGCACTCCACCTGCACCACCTGGCACTCATCTAATATTAATAGAACACTAATAGAACACAATAGATACTTCTTACGGTGAATTGGGACCATCAAAGCCATCAGATAGCGTGGTCAAAATGAACCATGGTATCTCAAGGTCAAGGGCGAAATATCATGGTCAAACAAAGTGGTTAAGAATCAAAAAAGGGCTAAGTCCCTAAAGAAAGGACAAAAAATTACCGTGGGTCAAATTGACCACTGGACGACCAAAAGGGTGGTAAGTGTCTATGTGTAAATGTAAGTGTCATAGTGAATGTGTCTATAAGTGTCATAGTGATTGTGTGTTAAGTGTAAGTAAATCTGTGTGTATGTAAGTAAATCTGTGTGGGTAAGTAAATCTGTGTGTGAGTGTAAGTAAATCTGTGTGTGTGTGCGTGTGTGTGTGTGTGTGTGTGTAGGTTGTTCAAGCTAGGAAAAGATCATACATACGTTCAAGTTAGGAACGAAATAAGTGACGGGTGGGCCACGAGTGATAAAAATTAGCGTGGGCCAAAAGACCACATGGTATAGGAAAGTCAAGGCCTAGATAATCATAGTCAAACAAGGAAGACATCAAAACAAGGGCTGAGCCCCTAAATGGAAGGACAATAAATTACCGTGTCAAAATTGACCATGAAGGACAAAAAATACCGGCGGGTCAAAATTTGACCCATGTGTTCTGTCACAGCTTTGGGAGCAAAGGGGAAGGCAAGAAAACGGTTAAGAGACATCAAAAAAAATAGGGCTAAGCCCCTAAATGAAGATCAGAAATTACGTGCAATAATGACCTATGGTGAAAAAAATTAGGAAGGCTAAATAGGGGGGCAATACAGTTCAACGGTTGCTTACGCACCGTTGCGCACCCTCTTCGAAGTTTGCAAAAAATTAAGGGCTTGCCAACTAAAAAATTAGGGTTGCCAAAAAATAGGGTTCTCAAAAATTATGTCAAAAACATAGGTTCTCAAAAAATTTGGGTCTCAAAAAATTTGGTTCCAAAATGCCGTAAAAATCCGGGTTCTCAAAAAACCGGGTTCTCTCAAAAAATCCGGTTTCTCAAAAAATCCGGTCTCAAAAAATCCGGTTCTCAAAAAATCCGGGTTCTCAAAATATCGGTTCTCAAAAAAATCGGGTTCTCAAAAAACAAGCCCAAAAAAAGTTAAGGTAAAATATTCAGGTTGCCCAAAAAGTAAGGTCAAAAGGTAAAAAAAGGTCAAAAAGGGTCGCGCGTCACTTTTCCGGGGTCCAATATCCCCTCCCTCATAGCATCGAGAACAGCTTATTTGTTTGCAATATACAGGAGACTCTACTACTAGTCCTAATCGCCCAAAATGAAGGCATCTTGGAACAGATTTAATGTCCGTTGTTTCGATAACGCAGCGGAAATGATTATTTTAAATCAGTATAAGTTGCTTGGA
>JABUQX010101702.1:30000-32500 GCA_015478945.1 Trachelipus rathkii
CCCTGGCCGTCAGCTTTTATAATTGATGGAAAAATAACTTTTATATTTATTATGTAATAATTTCTTTCATATGACCAATTTTCGCCAAAAATAAGAGAATTTTATCGTAACTTTATGAAATTTGTAGAAGATCGATCGTTTCTATAATGATAACTCGGGCTAAGCCCGAGCAGCCCGAGTGTAGGAGTCGCCTCTGATATATATATATATATATATATATATATATATATATATATATATATATATATATATATATATATATCTATATATATATATATATATATATCATGTGTCGTTATAATAAATATATATTAAATATATATGTTCATTATATTATATATCTATATAAATATATATAAATAAAAATATAATATACGAGGTATAAGTAAGCTACTCATATATATATATATATATATATATATATATATATATATATATATATAATATATATATAATATATATATAATATATATATATATATACACGATATAAATAATTATATATCTATAATATATATATATTAATATATGTATAATATATATATATATATATATATATATATATTAATATATCAAATATAATATAAAATATATATATATATATATATATATATATATATATATATATATATATAATATATATATATATATATATACAATACAAAAAAAAAAAAAAAAATATATAATATATATATATTTTATATATATATATATATATATATATATATATATATATATATATATATATATATACTATTATATATATATATATATATATATATATATATATATATATATATATATATATATTGTTTACATGTTCTACATATCAGGCTTGGGTTCAAGTACAAGTACTTGTACTTGTACTTGGACGTAAGTACTTTTTTTTGGAGTACTTGTACTTGCAGTTTTCTAAAACATCCATGTACTTTGTACTTGACTTGTAACTTGCACCTGTGTACTTGAAAAAATTTGCAAGTACTTGCAAGTAACTTTCTGGCATTTAATTTGCATGATATATATTTTTTTTTATTATCATTTTTCTACGTATTGATATATTATTATTTCTTATGTATTCTAAATAAATTTCCATTTATGAAATAAAAATGTCAATTATCTTATATATAATATATATATATATACTATATATATATATATATATATATATATATATATATATATATATATAATATATATAGTATATATATATATATATATATATATATTATATAGTATAATATATATATATATATATATATATATATATATATATATATATATATATATATATATATATATATATATATATATATATATATATATATATATATATATATATATATATTAGCGAGTATAATCAAAAAGAATTTGAACATTTTAAATTATTTATTAGCCGACTAGTTTCGGGTGAGAATCCTTCCCAATTTCAAGACTTACAATATAATGAAAAAATTTTAAACAAAATATTATATAAAATTAATTAAAAGTTAAAATAATATAAAGCTGAAATAAATAAACCATATAGATAAATTAATGATTACAATAATATGTGGTTAAGAATTCATGATTTAAACAAAACCTCACTTCAGAATTAAAGACGTTTAAAACTTAGATATTCATTTAAGGTCGTTTGAGATGCAAATATACAGGGATTCTAAACACGTGAAGATGGAGTTCCTCAGTTTGGGTTAAATATTCCAAAATTCGTATATGTATATGGTCCGTTTTCCATGAAGAAATGACATTTATAGCTGAATGGGGGGATGAAATGTAAAATAGTCTAGATTTAAATGAAATATTTTTTATGTTCATCAATACGTAATGGAAAAGACTTTATATTTTCTTTTTCTATGTAGGTGGCATCGCGATTCACCGCACTTGTAAATGATATATTGACTGATGAGCATAGAGGACAAGGAGTTATCTTTAAATTTTAAAAAATTCCCAATTTTGTTTTACTCGAAAATATAAATCTAAATTTAAACTGTGTAAAGTTTGTTTTTAAAACCACGTCAATTTTACGTCGAATTTCGTAACTGATTTTACCCAGAAAAGGCAACTTCATATACCAAATATCCTAAGGAGCAGTTAATTTTAGCCTGAGATTTGGTCTTTAAATTTTTTGCGAAAGAATTTTCGAAAAGTTGAGTCAATTATCGAAATTTTGGGAACGCATTTCTTCAGAAATAGATGTTTTCAGGGAAATTCAAGTTCTTTTGTAAATTAACATAAGATGACAAAATTTTGTATCCCCTGTCAAAAAGAGTTTTATTAAATTAATTTTTACAATATGTGGAATGAAAGAATAAAATTTTGTCGTCAATCCAGCAAAAGGTATATATGCGAGATGGTGATTGATTGGATTTGGAAGTTGTGTAACAAAGCTTTTATGGAGGATATAGTTCTGAGGGACTAGAGGAGAGCAATAATAGTACCGCTTATATATAGGGTAAGGTGGGATAAGGTAACTGTTGGTATTATAGGGGAATAGTTTATTGAGT
>JABUQX010101702.1:42500-55082 GCA_015478945.1 Trachelipus rathkii
ATTCATTTCATATATTAAGTCATAACTAATACTTATCTATCTCTTATTTAATTATATACATTACATATATCTCTGCTATACCTCTCTCTATATCCATCTCTCATCATCTCTTCATCTCCTTTACCTCCGACTCTTCATCATATCATCTTCTACATACATTACTCTTATCTATCCATCTTATACTTTCGTCTACACTCCAGAGATTCTACATCATTCTTCAATTCATATCAATTCTACTCCCACCTTTGAATTTGTTAAATTAAATAAAGAAACTAGTTTAATCATCATGAGTTTCAAAGTGCAAATTTCGTCTCAATGCTTGACTTGTATTGTATAACAACTGTGTAAACAACCTAAACCCTATATTATCTTATTTCATTCATAAGAAATCTAGTTTTTATTTAAATCATTAATATAATACTTTATTATTGCAGTAGATTTGTTCCAGTAATTATATTTTCCGCGGGAATTCTCTATAGGAACCTCATATGTCATATGTTCCTTACCTTGTTGTTCTACATATTTCTCCAATCGACTGTGGTTCAATATACTAAAATAATTTCCGTTTCTTGGTGACAAACTGAGAAATCACTGAACTTCAAGAAGTGAGTCGTCATTCTATTACTCTACTCGTTTATTTCAGTATCATTTTTTATAGTCTTTTGTGTTTAATTTTCAATACTTAATACCAATAACTTTTAAGGAAATAAACTCAGAGATCCGAAACCCGAACTTAGAGAATATGATTATCGATGCGCCACCATACTACAAAGATAAAATTGAATCACCAAATATTACAGGTCACCTATAACAATAAAGCATTAAAACTATTTTAACACCAGAAAATGAACAAAAAATTATATTCAAATTGATAGCTGGAGTTTTCAGCCAGATTTAAATGACCCATACAATGTGAGCATTGTGACGAAGATGTTAAAATTTTATATTTTTGTGTTATTGCGAGAGAAAACGAACAATTACTCACATTATCAAAAAAATTTCTTAATTATTTTATCTCTAATAAAGACCCTGCTGTTTCTTCAACTCCTCCCCACTTTTCCACCTTTTGGTTAAAATTTAATTTTCTGATAAAGTTTTTGCCCCTAATTAAACTTTCTACGGTTCCGGAGCCCAACCTCTTCCACCTCATTTATGAAAATCGAAATGTTGCTATGGATCATTAAATATATTTTTCCTTATTTCTATGTTACTTTATTCAAAATAAAATTTTACAAAAAACAATAATAATATATATACATATAAATATTAATTAAATTAACATTATTAGCCCATCAAATAAGAATGAGTTGCATAAAATTTAAATTAATATTAATTAAAATAATATAAATAATAATTTTTCCTTTATTTATAGTAATAAAAATTAATATAAAATTAATATATTTATTCGTAAACCCAATGGTGATCGTTACATTAGTATATACAAGTATTCAAATCTTAAAAAAAAAATAAAAAAGTTTTATGTAACTGTTTTAAGGTAAAGCTATTATTCTCTTCTAATATATATATATAATGAAAGATTGTTTTTCTATAGGTCTCCCTTTTTAAGAGCTAGTTTATTTACTCATTATCACATAATTCTCCTTGACTCTCTCTTTCTCTCTATCTAATTTTACTTCCTTTTTTTTGTTTTGCCACCTCCAGAGTTTCGCTTCTTTGCGTTCCCAATAGTGATTATAATTACTTCTAGGCCTATAGCCTATATGTTATTACATCTGAAGAAGCATTATGCTATATAATAGCTCCAAGATTATAGATCAATTATCATTCATCTACTTTTTATGTTAAATACAATGAAATATCAAACCCCTTTTCCATTAATTTTTCTATATTTCTATCTCAGCATATAAACTACTTTTTAAGCAACTAAATCTTCATTCAATGAGCTTTTATTATGCACTTTCCATAATAAATGTTTATTTGTTTGTATATCTGAGAGATACCATGCTACTCTACAGTAATATATAGATTAATTGCGAATTCCCATGAATTTAGAGAGCACGAACAGGATCAAATGGGCTCCGCAGATATTTTATACTACCTACTAATTTCCTTATGTTTTACTAATAGAATTGTAAGGCTGTTATGACATTGTCTCAATAAGAGCTACAGATTTCATAGAATGAAATATAGTTTGCAATCGTATTTAGTTCGCCAAGAGTCTTTATGCCTTCCTAGATTACAGAGATTAACTTATCTACTGCAGTTTTTTCAAAAGAGAAAACCCTATGTTAAGACGAATGGTAATGCTATATGATAAAAGTTCATAATCCTTTTTGATTATATCAGCCATCGAAACCAGCAATTCGCTTGAATATTATAATAAATATTTTTCAAATCAATCAACACATAATTAAATTGAATTCCTAAATTTCAGCTGATATAGAAAGCATATACTCTTCATAGAGGATGATCAAAATAACAATACTTATATGGCCCTTTTGATGATGATATTTAATAGAAGGACTTCTTTCTTTAATTAAATTCTGGATATAAAGTACTTTATGCAAGAATAACACTACAATTACTTCTCTAAATTTATAATTATTTATCTGAGTTTGCAAGCCTTCAGGTGTCATTCCTATATCCCTACTTTATTGTGTATATATCATATAGACAACCGATTTCACATCATATTTTATATTTTTATTTATTATGCCCATATAATTAAAAATAAATTATTACAATCTTTTATTAATTGTTAATATTTACATTATAATACTTTGTTATACGTTCTGAGAATCAATATAAATATGTATACTAATATATGGATTTATAGTGAAAATTATTCTTTTTTCGGAAGAATATATTTTAACATATATATATAATAATGACTTAGAGATTCATATGCCTAATATTTTAGGAAGAAATGTGTGACACTTAAACCATAATTGTTAGTTATTATATGAAACGTTATATCTAAAAAAGCTTTACCAAACTAGACGAGTATATATTAACTGCATTAGGAATAAATAAAGACAATCAACTTTGAATATTATATAAGAATCCTTTAAATTATGCTATACCTTATGACCAAAAACACTATATTTGAATTTCAATTCCCTCTCAAACTTGCTTCTTAACTGATAACTTTTGTATTATGTATCTTGGAAGCCAATCGATATTAATGGCTGTTTTGTTATTTTGTGGACTATTATACATTTTTTCAACTCACATACCATATTGTCAAACAAAATTTAGCAGGAAACTCTTAAGAGCCTGTTATTTTCATGAGTGATATTGTTCTTCTTCTAAATTACGGTAAAAATTCTATAGATAAAGATTAAATAAATAATTTAATAAGATAAGCCATCATTAACGATATGATCTAATAAATTCCCACTTTGCTATCTTTTATTATTATTAACCATAGTTTATTTGAGAGTACTCCTGATTAATATGTGACATGACGAAATAATGCATTATAAGAGATAAAGAGCAACTTCCATATATATATTACATTAAGTACAATCTGGTAGACTTCTGGAAAACATATACTGGTTAATTTTTAAGTCTGCTTCAACCAAAGACATACAATATTGGTCTTTACAGTTTAGCAACTGATAGGTATCACATAGATACCATATTGAAATACTTTCGATCACTCATGATAGGTATCAACAGAGTCATGACCCAAAGCCCCTATACTGCTGTAAAGATAGTTTCCAAAAGATTCTTCAGCTCGTAAGTTATATTGTACTATAAGTAAAGAGAATACTGGTAGATATACAAGTATAAGATAGACGAATGATGTTAATTATGAGACCGTTAAAGGTTAAGTCTTATTAAATAATATCACTATCACAATGTAATAATTACCATTTGAGTTTCATTATTGATTTAGCCCATATATATTAATTTAAGCTATACTCATCATAATTGATAGTATGATATAGTTTTATATAATTTAGTTTATATTTTCTCCTAAATACATACATTCGACATATTTATTATTAGCCGTAAAAGTAATATAAGATTATAAGGAGCGTAAACCAAATATATATATATAACATACATTATTAGGAAAGTTTTATCTTTTGCTCGACATAATACTTACAATAAGGACTTATATATAGCTTATCATTATAGCGAATACCAGTTTGAAAACATACTTACTCCGATTATATGTTCGAATATATTAGTTTTTAGGCAACAATCCATGAAAGTCTTACTATTGAAAATGAAGCGTGTATCATATTAACTATTCATTAACTACCACATTAATGTATTCACTTTCTTGATACATTCTTTTTGGCTATTTTAGCTAAAAGAAGACTACATTCCAAGGTAAGAATCAACTGAGGCTCCTGAGAACTAAGAATCTTGATGCAGAATTAATTATGTTATGTCAACTTGATTTATAGAATTACATTGATTACTACTAATTATATTGTAACACCAGGATATATGCTATATCATTTCTATATCTAAAATAATACTGTATGTTTCATCTTAATGTCGGACTATAATGAGTTAATAGCTGGATATATTTATAAGCATTTATAGTGATTACTCTAGGTGATGTTTCTTTACTACTTATTATAGTTATTCATAGACCTATATACTTATTTAAATTACGGATTTCTTATAATTTTCGCCATAATTAGGAAAAGTAGTCAAAATTGTACTTTTCTTATGTCTATAAGTAGATGCCAGAAAGTCGATTAATAATTGAGTATCTTCCGATGTTCGCAATCTCTGAGCAATTTATTGAGCATTATCTGGATGTAAGTAGTGATATTGTTAGAGTCCATATGCACATTTATAATAATAAAATGTATACTTTATTATATAATATATAGTTTTAATTTTCCATTTCCTGAATATTTAAATTATATATATTATATAAATATAGGTAGGAGTAACAAAATTATATTTTAATTCATTCAAAGGATTCAGAAAACAAATGAAATACTATGTTAATAAAAACAAATACTTTAAATATATTGAATATAGAATTACTTTAAATATAAATATAAAGACAAGATAGTTTCAAAAATAAAAATTTTATACTCATGAATATTAACATGAATTAATATACTCTTCAAATTAACATTCAAAGTTTGATTAATTAATTTAAATTTTATTATACCTTCATAAATTTTACTCCAATATTAGGTAACTTATTAATACAACAATTATATTAATTCTAAAGTATACTCAGGAAGTGATAGATGAATCTATTTAATATGAAATTGAAATATATTCTATAGCTCTTTATTCTACTTATCCTATATCTCTTTCAAAGAACATACCAATACATACCTATATCTATATACTTACCCTTATTATTGAATAGTCACCAAAATTAAGCTTTCCTATTATAAATCTCCCTTTTTAAGAAAGATTATAATATATTCAAATGGCAAATATTAGTATTGTAGCACTATCACTATTCACTTATTATATACTTCTGATTTAAGGTGGTTTAATAGCCAAAAATGACTGACCTGATTATAAAGTTGTGAGGATAATTTTATTTTCCCTTGTTGTTTTGCCTCTAGTAATAATTCCCTGTCACACTCCTTTTCATTTGATTCACCTGTATATGTACTCCTATGGTCCTCTCGACTTTGGGTCGTATATTGTATTGCCATTGCTCTCTTCCTTTTGAAGTCATTTTACACAAGGAATTACTTAGCATAAATTTTTATGATAAGTTTATCATGACCTATGATTTGCTCTTATCAGAAGGAGGGAGTTCTCATCCTGAAGAATTATTTTGTAATGTTAATTTTCACATTCGCTATCCCCTGAAACTCTATCACATGACTGATTTATTCAACAAAAACCACAACCCAACAAGACTAAACTGCCCTTGTATGATTAAATTTCTTCTCGCTCGAGAACTTCAGGGAACAGTGCTTGGACTCTTGCATGGTGTTTACCTCACTTTCAAATTCTCTTACTCTGGTACCATATTTTGCGGGCTCTTCCGATCGATTATGTCTCTCAGTTTTTGATGTTGACTAAGCACTAGGAGATATCATCATCATTATATATTATGTAATGAAGTGTGCCGCCGTATCTTTATCTTCCTGTAATTGTTCTTTGTTATCAGAATTTTAATTTAGATACATATTGAACAAATTGACGAAGTTGTAGATCTGATTGAAGGAGAAATTAAGTGCGTAAGTAGTTACCCAGGAACTACAAAAGTCATCAGTTTGTGGCAAGCTTTGTAGATACATAGTGATTATGCTAACACCAAATGAGATTTAAAATTTTTTCTGTTTATCATTATATTTTTGACAGTAAGTACTTAAACTGAAGTCACATAAAACAAACAATTAATTTTTAGTCAACCACATATTTAACCATATCCTGTTTGCGCGAATAGGCACACTACTCTTATCTCTCCTATTCTTAAAACTGAGTGTAAAATTTTCAATATATTATAAATAAGAGTAAACCACAATAACTAAAATAAAGTATATAATCTATATCCATGTTATGCATAAATTTGAAGAAAAGAACTATTCGAAACAGCTTAAAGCCCATACATTACACAAAAACTATTTCAAATAGTGAGCCTTAGGTGAATAGCAATGTAAAACCACTTGTAATACTAAATTAACGTGGTATATTACATGTATGGGTTTTAACTTTAGATAAAACTTATTCTTCTCAAAGTCTAATATGTGAGAAATATTATTTTAGATTTTATAAATAGCGGCATATATAGTCTGATTATAAGCCTTCCCTAAGGTTATTATTTATCCGTACGAACACACTTCTATATACCCTCCCACTCATTTTTTACAAAGTTGTTTATGTCTTGAATTTGTTCCAAAATTGATTGTCTCAAACTTGTTCCAAAATTATATCTCAAATTTGTTCAAAAAGTAAAGAAAAAGGTGGCTCTTTTGGTAGCTTTTATATCGTACCCAACTTATTGTTTCAAATGTACTTTTACTCTAACATTTTTTGCTGATATACTTGTGGAAACATATCTACTATGAAGAATGGTTATACTATTTCAAATATTCAATCCCTATATTAAATAATATTCGCACATGAAATTGCTGGGAGAAGTCCTTGACGCATAATCTCTGTTGAGCATTTGACTTATGTGCATCCAAGATTAAGATCCCATTTATGTAAACATACTTCTTCTCATTGTCCATCTTATTGACGTAAAAATGCACTGTTGAATTTCGAAGAGACAACGTGTTAGAACATTTTGATGATATGATCTACTACAATCGATGTAATTAGATTTGTGAATAGATAAGATATATAATACTATTTTTGTTGATAATTAGGCACTGATATCATATTGTTGGGATCTACTAATCACACACAAAAGGCTCGGACTACCAGATTTCTTTCCAGATCCACTCCGTCGACCGTAAACTAGAACCGACCAATCTGCGTCAACCTCGCCCAGGCCCCCCCCTGCGCCGTCCCCGCCCACCCCGTCGCTCTCGCCCCTTGCGCATCCAGCGGCGACCCACAAGCTCCCCAGGCGCGTCTCGCGCCTCCGACCATCTCGTTACCTCCACGGCCTCGCGCCAAAAATCACAGCAGATGTGCCAGAAACGGGTTTTTCTACCCGGGGTAACCGTAATTTAACACTAATAAATATACAAAGGATGTGATTTACACTCAAACAGAATAAAGCATATATATGAATAGTTAACAATTCCAAAAACATGCTAGTTTATAACATCTAAGTGCAAAAAAGATTCAATAATATACTCAGAAGAACTTTCGAGCCAACTCTACTTCAAGATTTTAGTATATCGTGAATATACTAATTTGTATTTCAAATTAAAAAGAATTGAGGCCAAATTATCAATGTGTTCCGAGTTGTTTAGCTTAATAGAAAGCATATTCTCCAACATCACCATAACTTGAAAGAATCAATAATGCTAAAATGGTGACAGATGTTCAGAGGCTCTAAATATTTAATAAATTTACATTAATTTTAATATAAATTTTAATATCTCTACGAAAGACAACACAGAGTAGTATTTCATAATTGAAATCAAAGAGTATTTTAATTTTTATTTGTGAGATTTTAATTTATATACTAAATATGCCCATCTATAGCAATACATCATAATCAGATATTTCGTACTCCTACTAACATGAATTGTAATTGATGTACACTATTTACCCTATGGAAATATTATCCAAAATGTAATGATGAGATTAGCTACCAATATAGGTGAACTAAAGGCTTGTTTATACTTCATATTATTCCCTAAGTTAAGGAATATAAATGCTTTTATTAATATAATATATCTTTTACTGTATTCTAATTTATGAATGTTAGGCACAGTCTGGCATTCAAGTTTGTCATGCAAATTATACTTAAATGCATTATAATCCTTTTAGATTAGTTGTAGTTGTTTAATAGCATGAGCATATACCAAAGTGATGATAAAAATACATATACACCATCAATGGTATTTCAAATACATAAAATAATTTGATTGAAAAGAGATTTCTGAAAATATTGGATCTATTCTTTGAATAATTAAAGGAATGTAAGATACACTTCAGATATGAAATACATTTGCGAACAGAAATGAAACCAAGGTTCATGAGAGTGATTAACCAATTATATTATTTCCTGTTTTCACGAATTCGGTTTGAAATGAGTTCTAGATTATCCGTATCCAACCTCATGGAGTTTTAAAAACTCGGAAACATTTGAGTACATTGTGGTCAAGCTCTTAAAGTTTTTTTTTGACCTTTTTTGAAAGTTTCTGAATTATCATTGTACTTCCAACAAAAAACAAAAAATTATGAAAATTTATATCTTATCAGATATGCTTATATCAAAATTAAGACTACCAACAATTATATAAACAAATCAAGCCTAATGCGATATTCAAAAAGTAGTATCATATATTTATCTTTTCGTTCTAGATTAATAACAACCTCTATAATTTAAGTATATAAACTATCCATTACCCAAACAAGGTTTAGAAAAACCTCAGTTTTATATCTCCTGATTTTTGGCCTCTTAAAAGGCACATGAGAACCGAGCAGGAACACGGAGCTCGAGCTCGGTCCGTAGGACCGTCAAGCCGTGCCGGCATGACCCAGTCGTACCAGAAGCGACCGGTCCACCGGGCCGGGCCCCGGCTATTAGCCCACCTATGCACTCCATCGAATCGTGGAATGAACGCGCGATTGAACTTATTGGAGATCATGACTTAGAATCACTAAATTCTATTTCAAACCACAAATCACCAGAGCATATGATACTAGAAATAAGGAGAGGCATAAAAGAGTATGAGTAACATCCGGATAAAATGGTTCAAACCTACTACAAGTCGATAGAAAATTGGAGAAAACAGATGTGACATTAGCAGTAGCTATAGATGATCAATTATAATCTAGAGTATATGGTACTCATAACCAATCCACCAAAGTCAAAACATATGCTCAAGATCTACTCTCGTTCATATTAAGACATTTCGCCAAAGCAAATTTACAGGCTTATAATATTTTAAGGTATATAACAATTACAATTCTAACGTGTCAATTCACAACTATATGTATTTCCAAAGATATCAAGTTAAGTTATGTTATAAAAGAAGAATATGATCATTATTCAATATACTTACGAATGAATATAATCAGGATTACTTTCTATTTGAATACACCCTGTTTCATAATCTTATTGGGGTACATCTACAATGATTGATTACATTTCAAATTGCATAGTTTGTAGTAAACTCTATTTTTAGAATTTTAGATATATTCGCATCGCACTCAAAACTTGTGATAGACCTTGTACATGTGTCGAACGCTATTTATAGTCATCAAATTCTTTTGAGTATGAAGCAATAATTCCAGTCTATTTTCTTTTTCTATATATATTAATGTAAGTGTATTTTAAAACTGTTAATAATAATAATATATAATAATATATATAATATAATATATTATATATATATATATATATATTATATATATTAATATATATATATATATATATATATAATATATATATGCATTGACCGCGTCGAATATGGACGCATTAAAACAACTGGAAGGAAAAAAGAGAAGAACAAGAGAAGGATTGGAAAGAAACTGAAAGAAATTGAAACTGCAATGGAGAGTTACTGGTGTATTAATTGAAGCCATATTTTATTGTTTAGAAGTGAAGAAGAAATTTTACCAAACTGCATAAAAATTTAAAAAAAAAATTATTTCATAAACATTTTAAAAATTAAATCAAAATAAAATTGTCAAAATAATATTAAAACTTTAGAAGAGCTACAAAATTTTATACGAGTTTAAATATGGATTTCACAAATATTCTAAATATAAAAAAATCTTAAAATTATTTTACATTAATGTGTAAAGTTAAAAAAAATCAATTTTGATGAAAAATCAAAAAATTCAAAAAAAAGCTAACATTGACTTCCAAAATACATAGTAGCATGTTGCCATTTTAGTATCTCTGTTTCAACCTCACAATATTCAAAAAACACATTCAGCATTCATTCATTCTTCATTAAATTTCATTGATTTCCGGCATAAGTTTTTAAAAAGAGAGATTCTTAACTTATCTGCGCATATGCCCAGAACTCCTTTATTAAGAAAACATAACCCACATTTTCTAATTGTACGCTATATCTCTAATGAAATGAAATGCTATGTCTTGTACCTTTCTTTGACTTCTCTATGAAAATGATTTGACGTTTGGCCTACTAACCTACACCTAGTCTCCCTAGTATAATATATGTATTAATTTACAAATATATTAGTGATTTTAAGTTTGTATTAATTTTATTTATTATATTCTATCATAAATTATTTTTTTTTAATAAACTTCCAAAAATAATAAAATAAAACTTTTGTTGAAAAGCAAAAAAAAATATTTGATTAGTATTTATATATAATATTTATTAATTTTCTAGTGAATGACTAAATATGAAATATACATATGACTTCTTAAGGTGATAATTATTGATCGAGATATAGGATATAAGTATTCAATCGAAGTCGTAAAGTGAATGAACAAAAATAGTTACATCTGTCAATATAGAATAATCATTAATTAAATCAAAATAACGATTTTATAAAATTAGATGAATATACTGTATCCGTTTTTCGTTCGCATATGAATCCAGAGTGACATTCTAATTGAAGAAATTTTATTACGCATGAATAGGCTTATTAGGCGAAATCAGGCTAAAGCAACCCGTCCCTTCCTATTTTTACTTTGAATTACTACTACCAACGCTTGGTGAGTACTTATGCGCTTAAGTAAAGCTAAAGCTACCTTCTGAGAGTAGATCGTCTACGAAAGGGAGTTTTGAGCCTAATGGGAAAGATGGCTAGTTCTATGAAAGGATTGAAAACCCACCTGAGAGTGTTTGTTAAACCCAGAACTGGCAGTCCGAAACCGTTTGGCGCGGTGAAATGACTTAGTATCTTGAATTGTATTCGAGTGGGAGTGATTGATGATTATACTACCAAAGGGAGTAATGGATCGACATATATGGTAACAACTCCGGACAGGGCGGAGAAGCATCTCACTCTTATAATTAGTTTATTGTACGATATGAATCATATATATACTAAACCGGACCGTCTATATTCCTCAATTAAATTAATTAAAGAGTCTACGTAACTATATTAATTTTATAATTATTATATATATATATATGTAGTATATAATATATAGTATTAATCAATATATATTTTATTTATATTATTAACTTAGTAGTACTGATCAGACTGAATTAATAATATATTATCAGTCACAGTGAACTAATAACGTATATTGACTGATCATTTACAGTGACTCGATCTTATATTAGATATAATTATAATAATTATTATACTACATTATATTATGTTTATATGTGAAATACTTAAATATATAAATATAGTATACTATATATATTATTAAAGATAATACTATTAACATTATATACTATATATTATATATTATATATATAAATTTATAATTTATACTAATATATATATGATTTATTAAATATTATAATAATATATATGATATATTACCTATTATACGGGGTATATATATATTTATGTTTACAGAGAATAACTTAACTATCTCCAGTCCGGCTACTAGCCGTAAACCGGATAATTAGCCGGGAGTTAAATCACAAAAAATAAAATTCCGGGTCCATGAGTTGAATGTCATGGCCCTAGGTAAACCACAGAAATTTCTTTATATGTAAATGTTCTCTTTAAACTATTAATAATAGACAATAGTAAAAAAATAATAAAATATATTTATTATAAACTTATTATAAGACTATAATAATAAATTAATATCTTAATTAATTAGCTAACTTTTTGTATTGATGAGTAGTATAATAAACCATATAAGGGAAATCATCATTATTGATAATTTGACATATTTGGTATCAGTATGGTATACCAATTAAAAATTTGTTATATAATAGTTAGATAGCGAAAAGTACTCATTGAATATTTTCGATAGTAACGGGGATAAACACTAAAAGTAGATTAACTATAATTTAATTAGATCCAAAAAGCCGTATTAGAAATAATAATAGTGTTTGATAGTTTTGAAGTGTTATAAAGATTTCTCCCCAAAAA
>JABUQX010101703.1:7500-12500 GCA_015478945.1 Trachelipus rathkii
AAAACTTAGCCTTGGGAAAAATCGTGAGGGGTGGTTTCCAATAATAATCTCTCATCCAATCGTCCCCCATCTTTAACTAGTAGGTGTCAGATTCAGGAGGTTGGGTTGGGTTGGGTTGGGTTGGGTTGGGTTAGGTTGAGTTAGGTTGGTGATTCTAAGGAATTGCGGTGTTTGTCTTGGTAAACGGTTTATTTATTTATTTTTTTTTTATTTCTATAACATTCTCGGCCTTTATTCTAATTTGCTCATCACTTTTCCTTCTCTATATCTCACCTTATATCGGTAAAATATAAATATTGTAAAATATAAAAAATATATATTGTAAAATATAAAAGTTCGATGTGGTGCAGTAATGTGACAAAATATGACTAGGGGTGCGGTGCAGAAAATTGCAGTGTTTAGTCAACTTATAACACTAACCTTTGCCTCAACTTTCACTTTAGACGATTTCGTAGATATTCCTCCTTCTCCCCTCACTTCAACTCATTTATCTATGCCTAATTTATAATTTCTTTTAAAAATGTTATTTCTGCTCTTCGTGGGTGGGTCCTAACACTAAGAAAGCGAATAATCTTGACAGTATTCTTCTTCTTCTGGTTTTTAAAACATGTGCTTCCGAGCCTTTATTCAATCTTGGCAAGTTACTTCGTACCTGCTTTTCAACTTCTACTTTTCCTTTTTTGCAAGTGCAAGTTTTTTTCTAAAATTTAAGGAAATTTCAATTCTTCTATCTTTGATCGACAGATTAGCCTATGTAAGGAAAGCTCTGCTGGTGATCGTCTCTCTCTCTCTCTCTCTCTCTCTCTCTCTCTCTCTCTCTCTCTCTCTCTCTCTCTCTCTCTCTCTCTCTCTCTCTCTCTATATATATATATATATATATATATATATATATATCTTCTGCTCTTATTCTTTGGTGAATCTTATTTCGAAGCTTTCAACAGATACCGTCACAAAACTTTGAAATTTTTGGATAATACCCCTCACTATCTTTGATTTTCATTCTAGTCGTTTTTGGACACCGGAACTTTTTTTTATAACATTTCCTTATTAATCTTTTTGACATTTAATCACCCATCCACTCTAATAATAAAAATTTTATTCCTCGTCATTCCTTTAATGTTGAAAGACATTCCTCACGGAAATCAACAAATGCTTGGAGGGTATCTTTGGATCAGCTAATCTCTGACATTCCTCATATTTATTTATAATTTCAGTAGAGAAAATATGATTGTTTTACCTGTCTGGATGTCTCAATAAACTCATCTCTTACATCTTTCTATTCGTCAGAGTCTTTCACAAAATAAAACATTCTCGAAAACACATAACGTTCTTTTTTGGGAACGTGGATAGCCTAGTGGATAGAGCGCCCGGTTACTGTTAACTCAGCGACGCGGAGTCCAGGCTTCGAATCCCGCTGATGGAGAGTAAAATCTCCTTTGATTCCTCCCTTTATATTCTTAAAATTTCCATTTCCCCACGAACTTTCTTAGAAGTATCACATTGATTCCCTTCGTAAACAAACTAATAATTAGAGGTTTATTAATTTGAGGCGACTTTAGAATTTCTTCATAACGTCCCAGTTACTTACCCATTAATCATTATAGAGATGTGGTTAGACCCTGTATGGAGGGTGGATCACACATCTGAGATAGTTCCATTCTTACAACCCTTCTTGATAGGGTGGAGATTCCTTTTTTTTTGTATTATAAAGTCATCTCTCTCTCTCTCTCTCTCTCTCTCTCTCTCTCTCTCTCTCTCTCTCTCTCTTCTCTCTCTCTCTCTCTCTCTCTCTCTCTCTCTCTCCCCCCTTTCTGCCGGTGGAAATGTTGCATCAATCTCCTTATAATATTGCTTTTTAACAGAACTCCCTCTAGTGGCAAACTTTTCCTATGTGAGAAATTCACTTCTTCATCTCTGTTGAGCTTTCTGACCTCAGACGTACCGTTAATGATATGATTCTTCCTCTTACGTGTAGCCCAGTGGTAAAGTCAGGAACTCTCTTTCTTCCTCCATTTATTTACATTTTCTTTGACTTGCAGTTTCAAACATTTTGTGTATCGAGACATTCCGGTCTTTGTTTGGGACCTGGGTTTGGTTCTCCCCCCCCCCCCACAACAAACTCTGGTGGATTTAATGTGAACTTAACTCTTACCTACTATATATATATATATATATATATATATATATATATATATATATATATATATATATATATATATATACTCTTTCTCTTTACTATCATACGTATATATATAGCATATATATATATATATACATAATATATAATATATAATATATAACAATATAACATATGTATATATATATATATATATATATATATATATATATATATATATATATATAATATATATATATATATATATATATATATATATATATATATATATATATATATATATATATATATAATTTGCGAAATTCATGATAGCTCAGTGGACTAAAGCGAGTTTTTTATCGTTTAAAGATCGTGATTTCCCTCTCGGAGAATGAAAGTTCGAATCTCGGTCTGGCTACCTGAATGGACACAAAAAAATTGCCGTCAATAGAAGATTTTCTGTAATATTTACTTGGAGTTTACAGCATAGTGAATTACACTAATCTCAATGCCCATATACCACTAAAACATAGCCAACACATATAACAGAACAATCTATTATAACATACAAAATCACACTCTCTCCCATGTTTTTAGCATAAGAAGGTCCGCTCATTTGGATGCGAAACTACAACCACGGTGGCTAGAATTTCCAAATTTGTTGAGCCGAAGTAGGGGCTTGCTATGAAGCATAGATATAATCTTTGCATTCTAATCCACTTGGTTAGTAAATACATGTAACACAATTTCTCCTGACCATAAACCTATTGCGGTAGGTAATAAACGCCCAAAATTCATGGGAAAGAGGTTCGGTGACAACTAACTGGCAAATTTGTAGAAACTGTACTGTGACTAGTGAGGATATAGTCAACCACCTCACAAGGATAGCGTAAAAATCAGAACCTCCTAAGTTTCCTGATCACAAACTGGTATAATAATGAAAATTAATTTAGGTTAAGTTAGGTTGGGTTAAGTTAGGTTAGGTTAGGTTAGGTTAGGTTAAGTTAGGTACCTCGGTAGTCACAGTACAGTTTCTACAAATTTGCCAACTAACTTTAAACTAAACTATATAATTTGTAAAATTAGGCTTTACTTCCTGTGAATGACCCCACGAGAAAGGTTCCTGGGATTTCTCAGGCCTTCGGCAGATACCTCCTGCTGGCCAGGCCAATCTCGGAAGCCGAGTCCTTCATTCCATTACTAACAAAGCACATCATTAGTATCCCAATTTCAGTCTGAGTAAGACGAAGTTAAAAGAGAGAGTCGCTCAGATTCTCGCTCCTCATCAGTCTCGAACCAGGTCCTCGCTTGCTGGGCTGAGTGCTCTACTCTCTGAGCCACCATATATATATATATATATATATATATATATATATATATATATATATATATATATAACCTTATGTATATATATATATATATATATATATATATATATATATATATATATATATATATATATATATATATATATATATATATATATATATATATATATATATTTATATATACTCTATATATATATATATATATATATATATATATATAGGAGAAGTAATAGGAAACTAGGGGGAGGAGGGTTCGGCGTATGGTAAGGGATCCGAGGGAGAGGGGTGGGAGTGGATCAAAGTGAAGACTTCCCTGTCCAGGTTTGGTCTCCCTGCAAACCGTAAACACCCCGGCAACTCAATATCTTTGCGATTTACCCTTAGGGTATTGTTTTACATTGTATTGCATTGTATTTGGGTCCTCTCCTGCCCCTGGCTAAAACAATTTTGCCCCCCCCCCTCCATCCACTCTTCTTCCTTCATTACAGATGATAAAATTTTTGCGGTTCTGAGATATTTCTTGCACTTAACTCTAATATCGTTAGAAAGCGTTAAAATAAATTTCAATTGAAAAATATTTCACGTTCAGATTTGATACAAATAAAATACTAGAAAGAACGGCATTCTAAAGGTTTTCTATATCTATAATGTATCCACCTAATTAATTTTGAATTTAAATTAATTTAAAAAATGTATTTGAAATTAAAAATGAAATACGAACTATGATACTTAGTCTAATAATTCTCTGAGAAGTGTATCGTAGGTGCGCAAGTCAATCTGACCCGCTTTTAAGTTTCCATGATCTCTGATTCCAATATTGGGGACAAGCTAGCATGACATTCAATAGTTCAAAAACAATGGGAAAGTTTTATAGCTTCACACTCGTAGTTAGTTATATATAGCTATATACTTATATATATATATATATATATATATGCCATATAACATATATATATATATATACATATAAATATATCTACATATATCAATAACATAATATAACCTGTATATATATGTATACTAACATATAACCATACATATCGCTACATCACTTCTAATTTTCCTGTAATATATGATAAAAAAAAAAATAAAAATTTATATATATATATAAGATATATAATATATATATATATATATATATATATATATATATATATATATATATATATGACAAATCTTCTGAAAAACTGGTACAACTGACTCGGTAGCAAGACCAAACTGAAAATAGTTCGGAAAAATAATCTTTTAATGATAAAAAAAAGGAAAAGTGTTGAAAAGAAATAAAAGAAAAAGAAAAATGAGCATAAAAAGAAGAGAAGTTCAAAATTGCGAGAAGGGTTTACCCTTTCCTAAAATTTGAAACGGACGTTAAGAAATTCCTCTTTATTTTTCCTTTCCTTCTACCTGTGACGTCATAGTGGAAACATTGTTAGCCTTTTTTTTTTATGAAACTTGGCCTTTCTTGAGAGATATAATTATCAGTTTCGATTGATTAAATATTTCTTAATATATGCACTCGTTTCATATACGATAATGATCTGAAAACAGATACTACC
>JABUQX010101703.1:32500-51301 GCA_015478945.1 Trachelipus rathkii
GGTTCTTCATTGAAAGTATCAGTCCGGGTTATGGAGATCTCAGCTGCTAGGGAAGGAGTTACATCGGGAACAGCCAACAAAGACGACTCCCCCACTTGAACCACCTCTGCAGTTGTGTCTCTCTCAGTTGGAGATGTGGTTTTGGTATTATTCGTTAATGAGTCCGTCACTGTATCAATCTCCACCGGTTGACTCACTTCCGAGGCGACAAATAGTTTAACGTAGGTGCGGACGGGGATTCATTTCTGCTCTTACACCTACCTTCTAGGTGAGTTTTATTACAATCATTGCAAGGATCCAACAACTGACGAGGAGGCAAAGAACGAGCACCAGAATATTCGTCATCACGGCAATTGAAAGAATGCTCCCTTTCGGAAGATTCAGGAGAAGACCTCCTGTAATACACAGTCTTTACAGCAGCACTAGAACTGTGTTCAGTGGGGGACATACGAGAGTTTTTGGTATAGGAATTATTTGTTTGACTGGGAGGTGTGCGTTGAGGACAGTTCATCCCCGGGTGTGGTCCACCACAGAAAGGACAAACAGCTTTACGTACATTCGGGGAAGGAGATGTTGTAGACGATTTCCGTGCTCTGCAATCAGCCCTTACATGGCCTTTCTTTTTGCAGTAGCCGCAGATGCCCAAATATTTATAGCATTCACGCATTTTGTGACCTGTTTTCTCACAGAAGTCACACAACAGGTGTTTACGATCGTCAGGATCATAGTGTGAGCTATCACGAGCATAAGTGTTCTGATTTCTAGGGAGAGAAGAGCTTCGACGGTTGTTACGGTAGTAACGACTACCACCGTTATTCTTAGGAGACGATTTTTGAGAATTGGGATTATTAGAAGAATGGGAATTTTTAAAAGAAGAATTTGGAAATACTGGGTTCTTAGAAGAACGGGAATTTTTAAGAAGGGTTTGACGGCTTTCCTCTTCTGTCTGAAGGTTTTCCGTCCAACTGGGAAGTAAAGTATCAATATTTATAATCGAATCGACTGTCTCATTCAGTTCATCTTTCTGTGGGTAAGTCTTTTTATTAGAGTGATGGGATTTAGAAGGAATATAGTCAGAAGTATCATGGGTATGTGTACGAGAAGAAGAAGAAGAAGAAGGGAACTGCTTATTATCCGATTCAAGAGAATCAGCAAAGCCTACTATATCTTCCCAAGGTGTACGCCAATTTCGGTTATTTTCCTGCATTTTTATATATTGGCGAACATCTTTCTCTATAGAAGGAGGAAGACTATACAAGAATGCTGTACAGTGAGATTCGTGTTCTCGCATATCCAGGCCTTTGTAAGCACGTCTAGCAAGGCATTCCAATCGGAGAGCGAACATCCGAATGCTCTCATTTTGATACCGGCGGGCGGAATGATAAGCCTGCAACTGGTATTTTTTCTTTTTCTTTTCTTCGTCCTCATACCATTGTATAAGGGCATCACGAACTGAGAAATAGTCTCTATCATCCTTGGTGATTAAACGATAGAGTTGTTGAAATTGTCCTTCAAGTTGTCTGCCAAGTAAACGTAACCACTGGTGATACGCTTTAGGATAGTGAAGCTGGCAGTATGCCTCAAAATCCTTGAGATAAATTATGAAGTCTTGACCAGTTTCTAATTTGTATTTTACCGGGGTCCTACCACTTTAAGCTTTGCGGTTTTTAAGCACTGAACTTTAAAAGCAAAATGGCTTCCTCCATCATATCGATTTTTTGTTTAGTGATGGGACCGGAATACATATCAACATTTGGACCTGGTCTTGAATAAGAAGAAGGTTGACAAGGATAAGAAGAAGAAGTGTATTGTACATGTCTGTGATCATCATAATTACCTCTGGGAGGTTGAGAATTATAAGAAAGTTGAGGCTCAGGATAATTATAATCTCTAGGGGGTTGAGCAAGGGAAGAAGAACCTCGATTAGTATAATTAGTATATCCTTGGAAATCAGGTCTTCTATTTGAATAAGGTGAGGGATCACGATAAAACATATTAGTATCTACAGGTGTAGGAGAAGGCGTTAAATTAGGATAGTAAGGACGTTGGGAAGGCATAGGTGGTGTATTCCTACCCCTCAAATCAAATCGTTCAGTGTTTGGTGCATGTCTGCATTGAAATGCCATATCATGCTCATGATTACGTGAGTACGAATTAGGTTTGTGTTGTCTTTGTGGAGGATTTTGACATTGAGAATCCTCATAATCTATAAGCAATTTTTCTTGAGAGTTTTGGGATAGGTGAAGACCATGTAAATCCTGAGAATGTTGTGGTAGTTGAGGACCATGTCTATGTTGTGCATGTTGTGGTGGTTGAAGACTATGAAGATCCCTATAAGGATATGAGGTTTTAAGGTCAAAGCTTTTAGGAAACCTCTTTGTATCAGGGTTGTCTTCAAAAGTTAAATTCTGTTTGCTCAATTCATGAGTCAACATTTCTTTTTCCTTTGTGTATTTATTTATTAGCTCACCAAGTTCATGTATAGACGTAGTACCATCACCATCTACATGTTTAGTGTCTGTGTTATGTTTTGGGTACCTATCCAAAGCTATTGCCTGTTCATGGTCAGCAGGTCTTTGAGAGTTTAAGTCAAAATTAAGCAAATTCCTACCTGAATCTAAAGGAGTATTTGCTGCCTGAATGTGGGATTCAATCAGGGTTATGTAGTATGGATTTCTGGAGTCCGACTCAGTTTGATGCATAATAAGTGATCACTAATTTAATAGTCACTACGGGATCGCTTTGGATCAGCATCTTTAGTCTTAATACATTTAGAGATTTGGTCATTTAAGTTTATAGTTTAATACACAGTAACTATCAAGGAGGTTTCTTCAATTTCTTTCAAACGCTCGTTCCACAACTTGAGATAGAAGAATAACACTTAGACATAATTATAAATTTAAGAATATAAGAACTCAGCAGGGAGGAATTATGAGAATTAATGTCTTTCGTTAATGTACTGTTTTGTGAGGTTTGGCAAGTGGTGAAGTGATCTAAAATCACAATCCAGTGGCAAGGCAAGAGCACCGAACAAGACAGATGGTCCCTTAAATTTTATTTTCTAGTAATTTATGTAGTGGAGACGCAAGTGACGGGAAAAGAATAAGTTGACGGTCAATTGAACCTCCAGAATGTAAAAAGTATTAGTATTATCAAAATTAATAAAAATAATTTAGAACAGTGAGAAAATTAAAAAGAAATTATGCGATCTCTACCTGAAGGAGATATTTAAAAGAGCCATATAGCTTTCTTTCTTACGTCAGGATACAGGAGGGACCATCAACTTGCTCCAAATGCTCCTGGTTTGTGGCTGAGAAAGATCACTTTTAAGAGATAAGTAGAAGGGGAGAATGAAAAAGGAGTAAAAGATAGATTTATTTTACACATATATACAACAAAAGTAGTAGAGTTTATATAGTTAATTTCCATTCATCAGTTATCCGGGATGAGTAAGGGGATAGCTATGATATATGAAGCAGATCAGACTCCAGTATTTTTATGGAGTATATTTGCTTAGGTTTATAATTTTCCTTAAACTTAAAAAACTCAAATAATCATTATATTAGGGTGTGGTTGAGAGGGTTCCAGATACAAAAATGTATTTAATTGTGGAACAATCTCAACGGGAACAAGGCAGTAACTAGGTAAATATAAATAATGGTCACAAGTAACTTTAAGGTAAATCAAGGTTGAAACTTGAGACTGAATCTTGTGAAGTCTACTAATAAGACTCTGGATATGTTCCAAATTTAGTTTAAATAAAGAACTCAATTACGACCAAAATTAAGAGTTGGCTTGAACAAAATAAGATGGGTATTGGTCAATTTGGATATGAACCTAAGATTAAGATCTCGGGAGGGTTGATTCCAGGTTCAAAACAAAGACTGAAAATTAAGTCTAAAAAATAAGACCCTGTAAAAATTACAGGAATTAGCGTTGTGAATTGAATTTATTTAAGGCATTTGACTATTAAACAATTAATTAAAGGAAGTACTTAAATATAAAATTATGAAAATGGGAGACCTTACCCTAACGATAAGTACGTCTGTGAGGGGTCTTGTGGACTTGATTCACCAGATATCAAGTTTATGGTAATACCAACTTATAAGGGAATTACTGTAATAAAAGAAAAAGGGAATATGACAATTATCGTTACCAGAGAGCTTTACATATTTTAATTTATGATCTGTAACGATATTAAACATAATGAATAGTGATAATTAAACATGCTCCACTGAGCTGTGAGTAATGAAGTGTACCTATATGTCACAGGGTGAATCCTATACAAATAGTATGAGAAATCTTTCAATTTATAGTGTTCGCTATTTAAGGCGTCAATATACTTCAGAGATGTTCTTTAATCATAAAACGGTTTAAATAGCGAGAAAATAAGTATGCAAATTAATCATGATAAATAATATAAAATAAACTGAAGTAACTGAAAATATAGACGTAAAAAGCGTAGATTTATTTGACTTTGCCGTTTGGAGCCTCTTACTCGCGGTTGGTCAAAATATAAAATAAGTTGTGGTAACCCTGTATAACAACAATGGGCTTCTTATTCCGGATTACGGAATAAGTTTTCCATTGATTGTATTCTCTTTTAGCTCATAATTAACCACACTAACATCCTAAGGATATACCGTTACCACTTATAACTAAGTGAATGTTTTTACCTGGACTCACAATCACCGCTTACATTATATATATATTAGTGATGTAGCAGATGTCATTTTTTTCGGATGTTTGATATATTATAATCTATATACGCATATATAATTCTATATAACAGTAAATACAGCAAGTATATAAATTTATTATATAGTCATGCCAGAAAGATATGAGTCCATATTGATAGATAGTATGTCTTTATCAATATTTATATTCGGGAACATGTGTAGTATTAAACTATATATATTATGTTTAACAGATATAGAAATATTATATATATATATATTTTATATATTTATATCGAGTTTTACTTCTAAGTCTATTGATATAATTGTATTACAGGGTGCGGGACGGACGCCACTCAAATGCACCGCCACAATTACACAACCTCTTCCCTCCAACCTCCGCCTTAATTTAAGAGATTTACAATGGATTATATATCTGTTTATTTGCGCAACACTCTAGTAATCGTGCAAATTCAAATATTATAAGAAGGTGTTGACTGAGAAACATCAATTTTTCTGGCTTTTCTGCTTGCTGAGGCTCTGTTTCTCTTTTCATCATATAGTAGCCCAGCATTGCCAATGCTAAATATCCTCTCACTTGGAACACTAGTTGGATGACAGGCCAAGTATTTTCCTTGCAAGTTTTAGCTCAAGCGGGGTAAACATTTTGCTTTAACTTTCCACCAAATGATAGATCATCATTTGAATCTAATAATTTTTCTTGGTGATTAGTTTTCATCATTTGCACTACATATTTTGTTAATAGTGTGTTTTCTTCATCACTACTGGCCTGTAGAAATTCTTCCAGTGAATCTGTTATGGATTTGCTTGTAGAAGGTGTTGGTTCTGTACATTTCGTTTTTTTCCTTTTAATGGGTGGCGGATTAATAGACTGTTCGATTGAAGTTTTTCCAACTGCAAAACTAAGTGACGATTTAACTTGTTCTAGAAATTGTGTTCCAAAAAAACTTGCTTTATAGTGGGGACTTGCTAGATAAGTTGACAATAAGTATTGAAGGTCATTTATTCCACGACCAAAGCGTTTTTTCTAGCTCTAGTTTTATTACCATCTATGTCACTCTTTTAAAATCGCGGTAATCATATGGTTTTTATCTCTGAAGATGGTTTCAAAATCTTCCTAGCGTTGAGATTAATGTTTTTTACACATCGGAGACAGACAAGCTCTTGTAGGATGGTACGCTTGGTTTGGTTTGAGTATTTTTCAAATGGTTTAAATGCTTAATTCAGTGTGTATTATGTCAATTTTCCCCATCATTAAAAAGTGTTCACTTGGAATACGAACTGGCGTACAAAGTAAGGAGGTTCTTTGAGGCAATGACCATTTCTTCCATCATATGAAGTGTACTATTCAGCGAGTTGGAAAACATCTTTGATAACAGTTGACTCTAATTATTATTATGACCTTAATGCTGTGAGATCATGTCATCATTACACAGTGGATCGAGTCCCATGTTCTCATTTAAAGTTTGCGTCCAGATTCATCATATAAAATTCTTTATAAAATCTTGACAATAAATATCCGCCAACATCCGCAGGGCAAAAGCGCGGATGCCAGATTTAATACTGTGTGGAAGTGGTGTTTCCTGCATCACTAAAAATTACTTAGTATATAAATCTCAGATCTTTTATATATAATATATAGTATATGTAATGAATTTATTAAATTTGCCCGTGAGTATATATATATATAGTATTGTCTACTTATGAAGTATACTGATTAGGCTATATATATTCTAGAGGTATATAGCATATATATTATAGAATTAACTAGTATCGATATTTATACGAGATAAAAGTAATCCGTATGGTAATCGGGTATCGCAAAAATTTTTGGTATCGGTACTCGGGCATTAAAACACTTGTGAGTACTTGTATCGAGTATCGGCTAAAGAGCTTTTGAGTCTATCAGGGTGGAGACAAGCATATAATAATATCTTTAATTATATATATATTAATAATATAATTTATATAATAAGATATAAACATATTTATATAAAAATAAGTCAATTATATATATAGAGCTGCGGAGGTATATTTATATATAATATAATATATATATATATATATATATATATAATATATGTATATATATATATATATTACCACTATATAGTATTACTATAGATATTGGAGCTCGGGTATAAACCTAAAAATTAGTTTGGTTAGTTAAGTTACGTTACATAGATTTAAATAATAATTTAGGACTTGTGTTTTTAATAGTGTTTATTTTTAGTGTGAAGCTCTTTTTATGTCAACAATTGTTTTTATTTTGACTTTTATCAAAATAAAAATGTGTTCTGGTCCATTCATGTGAATATAGTTGGTTGTAAACTCGCGCATCTCACGGAGATATTGACATATATATATATATATAATATTAATACTCTTCTATTATATATATATATTATAAAATATAACTTTCTACGTTATATATGAGTAACTTATTTTATATATACTAAAATAATATATATATATATTTATATTATATATAATAGTACATATTATATATATATATAATTTTAGTGTGTGCGATTTTTGGAATTTTTCTATGCAAATTCTTTGTTTGTGAATGTTTATTATTAGTAATCGGGGATACGATTAATCGTGCACATCGTTAGAGTTTATGCCGATTAATTTTGTTCCGGATTATGAACGAATATTTTAAGCGAGTTTGGATAAATTAAAACTTAATAATATATAATATATAATATATATATATTATAATATATCTATAATATATTATATGATAATATATATCATTATATATATATATACGTGAGGTGCCTATTCTGACATATATATAATATATATATAATATATATATATATAATTATATATATATAATGATATATAATATTATATATATATAAATATATATATATATATATAAATATATATATTTATATATATATATATATATATATATATATATATATATATATATATATATATATATATATCAGAGGCGACTCTGCACTCGTGCTACTCGCTTGCTCAGCACGAGTTGACATTTTAGAACTATCTATTTTTGCAAAATTTCATAATGTTAACGATAATATTCTCTTATTTTTTTGCTAATTTGGTCAAAATAATGAAATTATTACAATATAACTATATAAGATTATGCAATTGTAAAAGAAAAAGGAAGAATAGCCGCCATTTAAATAAAGCTTTTAACACATTAAAAATAGGACAAACCCGTGCCCAAAGCAATTGTGGATATCATATTAGTGAATTTTAGATTATAAAATTATTTATAAATACTGATTTTTATAAAAAGTTTAAATACTATATACATAATAAAAAAAATTTTCTCAAAAGATATCTACAAAAGAATAAAATACTGAAAATTTACTAATTATTTAAAAATCATAAATAAAAAATGAAAAGTAGCCTGAAATATTGATTTCAGATAAAGGTTAGCCATAGAATTTACAATAAAAAACGTTCCCAATAAAAAAAAACATAATTTTAATTGTTTAAGTATTTTATTATATATATATATATATTATTATACTATATATATATATATATTATTATATATATATATTATATATACTATATATATAATATATATATATATTATATATATATATATATATAAGTAAGTAATAATATATATATATATATATATATATATTATATATATCATATATATATTATATATATATATATAATTCATTCTACAATAATAATAAAGCTCATAGTATGTATTATAATAATAAATAGGATTGAGTATGATGTATTTAGTATACTATAATATACTCAATATATATTATATTATACCAATATCTAGTACTCTCCTAGTAGCAATATATATATATATGAGTATGTTATATATAATTAGGTATATACTTATATCGTGAGGTTATACCATATATATATATATATATATATATATATTATATATAGTTAGTTAACTAGTACATATCTGGATACCATATATCATACGTATATATATATAAATTAGGATGAGCTGAGCATCAAAATTTGGTTGGGGACCACATCGTACCTATAAATGAAATACATAATTAATAAGTAAGAAAAATAGGATTATATATATAAATATTAACAATATCAGTTATATATATATAGAATATACATATATATGGATGGTCAGAAGAGAGAGAGAGAGAGGTAGTATAAAAAGTGGCTGAGGTATGTCGGCCGATATCTGATATATATATAACTATCTACCGGTATATATTATATATATATAATATATATATATTATATTCTATATATATATATATAATATATTATGAGTTAAATATATATATATATAACATTTTAGTTCATATTATATATATATCATATATATATAGGATATATATATACCCTATTTCTTAGTTGTGTATGTATGACATTCCGTGCCTTTAATGGTTCGCCTTTCTCTCCTGCGTTTCATATCCACACTCATCCTCAAGACAACATCTTACAGAGAACAAATCATCTTTTTATCCACATATATATAACAGCCACTACACTTATTATCCAGACTCTTCACCCTCTTCCTAGACAAACATCTTTTACAGACATCCCTATGCCCTTATATCCCTATGTGTGGGGGAGAAATTGCCCACATTATCGTATGTCCTGCGTGTAGTAGAAGGCACTAAGTGATGATGGTTAGTTGGGCTTTGGCTGCCCCTACACTGTGCTCCTCTTTTGCCAGGAAATGCAATGCTCATGCTGCAGAGAGGTCGTGATCGCCCGTAATGCCGGTCGTTCTGTTTCTTCCGCGAAACTGTATTGAATCGTATGGATACATGGAATGTCAGAGGAATAAATGTTAGGAGAAGAGGAGAGAAGTGTGGATGTATTTAGAAAGGGCAAATTTGATTTTGCTAGCTGTGACTGAATGAAACAAAGATGGAAGGAACGGTGAAAATGAGTAGTGTTGTGTGGAAATGTGTTTGTGTTGGTAAGGAAGGAATGAGAGGGGATAGAAAAGGATTTGAAATTCTGATGAGTGGCTTGTGGTAGAGAGCTATGGGTAGATTTTGTGTGTGTGAGTGCTAGAATTCTACAAAGTTAAATTTAAGTTTGAAAAGGTAAAAGTATATGGGTTGCGACCTATGGTCCATCCATGGTATGTTGAAGAGCGCGATTTTGTGGGATAATCTAGAATGATAGTTTTGATGGGGTGATGTAGGGGATTTAGTTCCATCTTGCCTACATATTCTGCCCACGTGAGAAGGACCTTTTTTTTTTTTCACAGTATTAAGATGCACGAACCTGACTGCCACCAGTCAAGAACCTATTCAAGGTGGGGTGTAGTAAGGGACAAGTTACACTCTAGCGACAAAATTACGCAGAGTGAGCACAGAACGAACCTTTGCACCAGGCTTTTAAAGTGAGGGAGATTAAAATTCAGCAGGGAAATACAGAAGAATGGAAGAGAATTCGCGATCAGAACAGAGTAGCGAGAAAGCAATGAAGCATCACATCCCGCTCCAATCAGCGAAGCTATGCCTGGAGATATACAATATCCAACACATCCTTTGTGTCGTCGAGATATACACAGCAACTCCTTGTGCTACTAGGGGCGTCCGTAAAGGCTTGGTGGTAAGACAAAATGAATATAAAGTTACCCTCCAGATCACTTACTGCTGGGGTGGCTATAGAATCCAGAGAGAAAGCACCAACAGAACAAGTTATATTAGCCTTTTTGCCTTTGACTCGACCCTATCCAAAAGCCTGGTGAAACCAGAGCCCACCCCCCCAGATATTACTGAGCAGTAACTCCCAACAAGGGCGGAATGAGCCGCTTGTCATAAGCTGGAGCAACTCGAAGTATAGAGAAAAAAAAGTCTCGACAAAAGCTCCTATAAGCGAGAGCTCCCATTGTCATTGACGCGCCCTAGCAAACGCGTGAGAGTGACATGAGGTTTCCAAAGAACATTTTCTTGTTTATGTTTAAGGCCAAGGATGTTTATATTGTCAACAGGAGAGAACGAGAGAACCGTCGAAAGAGATAGGAAAGTTAGAATGCTTTTTAGAGAAGGAGATTTCAGAAGTTGGGTTTTTAAAATGAGAGATTTTCACAAGGTTTGAGTTAAGCAGACGACCGCATCCGGAAATTCTATCCAGATCAGCGAGAAGTAGAATCGGAAAGAATTAAAAGCACGAGAGTCCAATTCTAGAAGTAAAAAGAGGAAGGCAGAACTGAAAATAAGACTTGAACGCAATGAAGGGTCAGTCATCGTATATGCAGTGGATAGAGTTAGATGTGCAGGGAGAAGATGCAATGGTAATGAAAGAAGTAGGAATACATCGTGACGCCGATCAGACAGAACCCTGAGGAACACCACTATTGACAGAAAAGAAGAAGAAGTCTTCCCATCAACAACAGCGATAATTTAGAGAATTTGAAAGAAAAGCTAGACATAATAAAGCAAAGAGAAAGAGAAACCCAAAGGAAGGTAAGAGAGCAGTGACGCGTGCCATACTCAGTCAAAATGGCTTTGGATATGTCAAGCGCGCAAGAAATAGTCTTACCCCGTAGTTCCCTAAGAGCTGTAAAGCAATAATCGTTTAGATCGGAAAGCTCTATATCGCAGAAGCACAACATCGAGCGCTGAGCCTACATGGGCTATCGAAAGAAGGGAATGAGTTTCCAGATAATCTAAGAAGTGAGAGTTGAGAAGGGTTTCGATCTTAAATAGAATACACGCTGGAGAGGCCTTTTTTGGTTTAGAGGCGGGGGGTCCGATCCTACGCTTTTTTAAAAGAAATGTGAAAAGTTTTGTTTCCAGAACATAGAAAAAAATTGGCATCTCTTTTTTTTTGCGGATTGAGTTGGACGACATGTGAGATCTTCCACAACACTGAGAGAAGGGAAAGTTTGCTAGTATTGAAGACACATAGGGTAGTATCGTTGAGACGAGGGGAGCTGGGATAATGAGCACAGGAAGCACATTCCCTCAAAACTGGCGAGGGAGGAGGCCATCTGGGCCACCCGTCTTCCTATCCTTCATAGATTTTAGGGGCCTATGCACCCGATCAATGTAATCACAGGCAAAGACATAGGACACCTGAGAGGAGGAGGAGGAGGAAGAGAAATGCCAGATCGTCTAGGGTTGAGTTAGTGGGAAAAATAGGAGCCTATAAACGGAATTGAGCCTTTTCACCGTGGAGAATTAACAACCAGAACCAATCAGAGGAAAGGGAAGATTTTACAGAAGTTTGCTTAGAGAATGTTGTCTGCAGAGGCTAGAAAGATTTGTCAGTAGAGAACAAGGAAAGCCGCTTTGGGCTCGTCGAAGAGTATCTGAGATAATAAAGCTAAACGATTTCTAGCTGAAGAAAAATTGGCGAGATTTGATTGAAGGAACGAGAACTTTTTCCACCCCGATACGCGAGACTCATCTCTCCAGCCTGAAATGCCGAGAACAAGCACGAATCGAACCATGTGTTATGAGCGTGAGAAATTTACGTAGAAGAAGGAATGAACTTGCTAGTCCCCTCCTTATCTTTTAAAATCTTTATACATCCATATTCCTAACTCGAGGTGCCAATTTGCTATAATCTACAAAACGTATGAAACCTTGACATTTGTGAAGTTCTTGGTCATAAATATTTTAGTACATGAGATGAGGAACAGCCACTTGACTAAGAAATCGTTACGGACCACAAACATGTCTCCTCATTACCATTAATAAATACTTTTCTATTCATTGATTAAATAATTATTATTATTATTATTATTATTTTATTATTATCTGGATTTTTATTATTATTATTGAATAAAAATCACCCCCGTTAACTCGTACCCCACTTGTCGGGTTGGGTGGTCAGATACTTTTCCGAATGGTATCTGCGAAGTGGTGTGTACGTTTTTGTTTTTCGTTGATATTTCCCCCTTTTGTGTGTTACCCTCGTTTTTCATATATATATATATAATATATAATATATACTATATATAGATTATATATATACTAATATATACTAATATATATATATATATAATATATATATATATATATATATATATAATATATATATATTATATATATATATATATATATATATATATATAAATATATATTATATATATATATATATATAATATATATAATATATATATATATAGTATATATAATATAATATAATATTTCACTATATTCGCAGGTTCTAATTATGTGCCACTTCTACTATATCAGTATGAATAATAAATAGCGTATATTTCTATAATAATAATGATTTTTTAATTATATCTTTATTATTATTATTCCGTCACCCGCTTACTCTTGCCCTCACTCACGTCCCTTTCCCAGTTTGTCTCCCTTCTCTGTACGTACTACCTACGTATCTGGTCTCTCTCTTCTGAAGTCTCCCCATTCCCCTGATTCTGGTGGCTACCGGGCTGTTGTCTTGTGTGTGTCATGGAGCCTCCTCTTGCCTCCTTGCTACTGTTGTAGTGAGGGTACAGGTTACAAAAACCGGTTTTTTGGCGCTTTCTCCGGGCGCCTATTGTAGCGGGGTTCCGAAACCTTGCCTAACGCTGTGAGGAGGCTGAGTCGCTGCACTTGGGCGGCATAATCTTGGGGCTTGCGTCTTATCCGTGTGGTGCACGGCTTTTTTTTTCCATCTTGGGACTGGACGCGGAGTTCGGGAAGCTTTTCCGAGGCCACGCCCATGGCCCACCCTACGGGCTGGGGTTTCTAGGGGGGAGGTAGGTAGCTCTTGGGCCTGTGGTGGGCGCGGTTGCTGCGGTTACGCCTGGCGGATTTAAGATGTTTTCTTATTCTCATCATTTGTGTTATTGAATTTGTGTTTTATTTATTGCGGTGCTAGAGTGGATTGTATGCGCAGAGAGTAATTTGTTCGTGAGTAAGAAAAAATCGTATAAGAACGTATACAGCTTTCCAGAAAGGGGCAATATAATATCATCTGGCGGTCCCCATACCCGTCCTCCCTTTGCTCGCTTCCAGGCCTGCGCCACTTCAGCAGGGGCTTTGAGATGCCCGTTCGAGTTGATGAAATGTGTTGGTATCTCCGCCGCTACACCCCACACCCTATCGCCCTTCGATTCCGGTCCGTTTTCAGGGTCTGTCACCGCGGTTCTAGACGATTGTGGGATGGTTGTGGGTCACATCAGAATCCCGATAGTCTCTCCCATCTTTATACGTTGCGGATTTTCGCCAAGAGAGCCCCTGCCGTCAGCGGGGTGCTCCTTTCTTACACGCCAGTCACTACGCACGACGTTCATACACTTTTGCCACGTGGTCCTCTTGATTCGCATAACACGTCTCTTAATTTATTTATTTACATTCGAGAACGTCAGATCGACGTTACGCTCCCCACTGACTTTGTGAGCCAAGCTCATCCTTTGTGATGCTTTGGAAGCTGCTCTTCAAACTACTGAGCCACAGGCTACGCAAATGAGGAACGGTTTCCTCTTGGTTCGTGCTGCATCTCGTACCCAGAGCAACCGTACTTGCTTTCCCTATCCAGCATCTGCAGGGAAAGTTGCCGCATCAATTTCTCAAAACCTGAATTGAGATTTTTCGAAACGAGCCTCGACAGGGATACCATATTGCGCCGGAGTTCTGTTGCCGATGTTCTCGATGAACATCTTAATGCGCACGCCTCATTGAGACACAGTGACGCGTGCATCCACAATGCCTATTTCCACCCAGACGTGACTCTATGCCGCTCTCTCATCCGGTAAGTAGGACCCCAGCTCACAAGGTCTAAAGACGCTCGTCTGTTACTTACTTTTCCTCTGTTGGGCCTTTCGCCTCCATGCTACAGGCGCAAAACTTGAGAGGTGTAGTATATAACGCATGCACACGATACTTCGCATCGTAGGTATGTTGTTTACGGACATCTATATATTGATCCCCTTCCCGATGAAAATAGTTTCAAGTTCGCCATAAATTGGCATACATTCCTCCCGAATCATATGTCGGTCTCAGCACACAAGACCATCTTTTCACGATACTGGTGCGTTCTCTCCACCCGAACTGTGATAGGTGACGCTCCTAAATTTGTCGTAACTGCAAGGCCCACACTGGCCTCCTCGCTGTCCACAGGCCTATTTTCGCCTTGGAGAAGGAAATCCTGGAGCAAGTGCGCCATTCAATAAATATGACGTCGAGAGGTTAACTCGCAGCGAGAGAGAAGCTGGGCTATCTTCCCTCTTTCTTACTGCAGCTGCAACGTCCACTCACTGCGATAGGCTTCTACGTTGCCCATCGCACTCCGAAGCGTTTGTTGCTAGGACACTTTGGGTTCCGCTTTCACGTTCGCACTGCTGAGTTTTCGCAACCTTCCATGCCGGAGTCGCGGAATCACTGGTATTCGGTGGGATTCCTTGTGGCGTCTGTGTACAATTGTCACCAACTCTCGCGAAAATTATGGTCTCCACACCGTCACCGTCCGTTCTTTTTCGCCGACACACACGGCCCTCTCTCATATGACTACCTTCTGCATATATGTAGAGCGATCCAGTTGCAAGCTTCCAAAGGATATCCATATATTTTGCGACAGTTTCCGCGATCTGGTCGATGAGCGTCCGTAGTGACTCGTCGGAGTCCTACTTGTATCTCCGCGTCTCCCGAGAGAAACGCCCTGCTTCTGTTTCGCGGGGGAAACACCAAGTCCTATTCACGTTGCGACGAGTCCGTCCAAGGGCGGATCTTCCCTGGGACCGACTCCGTATCGCTCGCTTATCGGGCCGCGAGAACTTCTTGAAAGCAGAAGTGAATCTCGCAATTTTATAGGTTACTGAGGAGGACCTGCCTCTGTTCACTACGCTAAAACTGAGGGCTCGCCGCGCTGTAACCCGTGTGGCCGAGATCTCGGTACACGATGTCCCGACCTCTGCCCCGTTCTGATGAGTTTTGAGGCTTCTTCGCCCCGCCTAGCCCGTTTCACTTTCTGCCAATTACTTCACGAGCGATTATCTCAGAAACTTTTTACGGATGGCCACGATATAGATCACTTCGGACTATACTTCTTCCGTGGGTGTGTGCGTGCCGACACTGTTGTTCCCGCCCAAGGGAGGTCGTGTGAGTTATCGATTGACACTCTATCGCCCGCCTCGCAGTCTTCCTTCGGGTATGACGTGGCGCCCGTCTCGATGTGTTTTGAGGGTGGGTTGGCTGCTAGTGGACGCGTGAGAGGACGGAGGGGTCTTTCCTTCCACTGCGTCTCTCCTCCTCACACCCTATTTTGACTTATTGGACTACCGTCGACTGTGAGAGCCTTCTGGCTTCATACTCGATAAGCTCTCGAGGCTCCAGCTTCCGGATATTTTGCCTGCGGACTGACTCACTCGTCTTCCGATTGATGGTCTCTTCTCACTATCCAGCCGATGCATTCATACTTGTCCTTCCTCTTTAAATCTTCTGCAGCCCTGTTTGGAGGCTCCTGCCTGAGCGGGACGCGTCCCTTCCCGGCCTGTCTAGGAGTCTGGCCGGGAGTGCGCGTCTGAGGGGAGGATGTTCGAAATGTGGACGTGGGTGATCTTATGGCGCGCCCTCTCCTTGATGTGCCCAGTGACTACCCTGCTCGTAACAAGGGGGTATTCCACACTATATATCCTCTGGCTAGCTAGTGATCTTCCTCTCCCTCCTCGGAGTTTGAGGTTCTGCTCCAGGTGTGATCAGTCCTACGACGGTTCCCGGGCGGTCGCCTTTTATAACCTATCTGAGAGCGATGCCACATCCCTAAAACATCGTGACTATTATTGTCACGGATTGCGTCCTGACGCATTGATTTGATTACCGTCCACGTTATATTAGGCAACGTTTCCTCCAATGGAACTGGAGCCTATATGCGGAATACTTTGCTATAATTACGAAGAATAACTCAAGGATTACTTGTCGTAACATCAGCCCTTGGCTGTATTGTTATATCTCATGTGGGCTCAACTTCGTGACCGTTATCTTTTGCAACCTTCCAGGTACAGGGAACCCCTTATTTCCTGAATCGGTGGTGCCAGCGCAGAGGTGAGCAGCGACCTGCTTTCACGAGTCTGTCTCATTTACTCCATTCCCCTCCCAGCTCCACTGCATGCCCGTTGCGGCTTGTACTGCCGCATCTTGACGCGCCGGGCTTACGATGTGCTCAGTGTACGTGGCGGCCACAGTACCTGTAAAGATATATTATATACCAGGAAAGACTCGTCGTTTTTTCACGAGTCCCTCCGCCGCCCATGTTTGGTCTCGGTGACTTTTAACCTCCTCGCGAGTGCATCTTTAGTGGGGAGATAACTTCACTGTTACGTCCCCCAATGCGATTGGTATGGTTGAGTCTTTTTGAGCTAGAGAAAAGATTTTTCTTTGGGATGTCTCAAAACGGGCCTTCCCACCTTTGAACGTTTTGATACGGGCACTTATTCCTGTGTTGACGTCTCGTTTTGTTCCATCTCGTCTTTAGATTGTTTTGGGTGGGAACGGTCGTCTTCCTCTATGGTAAGTGATACCACTACCCTCATATACGTGAATACCTACTACCTTCACCCAGTCCGCAAGCTACCACTTTAAATTCTGGATGGACGCTATGACAAGGCAGACTGGTCTTCCTTTCATCGGGGCCACTTACTTTCCATCTTCTGCAACTTAACGTGTTCCCGTCGCCGGCGGATGGCTTCACTTACTTTCAGGAGGTTACCTTCGGGCGGCAAACGAGCATTATCAAACCGTCATTCTTCTGGTATACCCGAAATCAACAACCCCCTGGTGGATAAACCTAATGAGATTGCTCAGGCTAATCGTGAAAGCGTAAGTTGTATAAGCTGTGTAAACAGACTCCCACACCTTCAAACTTGATTCTTTTTACGGGCTTCGGCGGCCCGCTCCCGGCGTATAAATCGCCGTACGCGGAAACAGTTTTTTTCGCGCGTACGCTTCCACCGTTAAACTCTTCTACCCTGTATGCATCGGTCATAAAAAGGTGCGGAAAATTCACGAAACACCTCATGCTGATTACCGCCTATAATCCTCGTTTAACGGCCCGCCAATCATTCTGATGTCATCTCTGCTCCCTGGGTTGTGGCGGACGAGTTGGGTTATCACTTCGGTCTGCTCTCACAAGCGGCTCCCGGTATCCTGAACCTTTTCGATTCTATATGTAGCTTGAGCGGGTGAGTTTCCACTGATTTTATTTCTGTTCGCCTGGACCAGACCTTCCTAACAACGGCTATTCACCAGGGTCCCACGAGTTTCGTTAAGACGCCTCAATGCATTGCGGGGATGGGGGCACCTGGTCCTGACGCATCTTCCTTATCAGATGACTTCGACTATGCTCATTGCATCTGCCACTGCTCATTTCTTCTCAGGCTTAATATAAATAAAGAATATGGGGTGGTGGGGTCTTCCCTCCTGTCTGGTCTAGCTGCATATATTGAGTCATCCCATTCCCATAACCTGGGAAGGAATCCGAACTTCTTCGATAAACCATCGCCCTATTCATTGACCTGCAATACCATGTAAGCCCATGGAGAGATTGGTGGCTTTCCGTCTTGTTTTGGTTTTCATCGCCATCGCTCGACCCAGGATCCTCTCCTTCGGTTGGATCCCGACGTTCGTGAGTCATTTGCTTCCAGATCAAAATGACCTTGGCCGTCTTCCTTGACCTCGAAAAGGCGTATGATTTCACTTGGAGGTTGGGGGTTTTGTGCGGAGCCTCCACTCTTTGGGATTTAGGGGGCAACTTCCCCTATTCCTTCATTTTTGTTGATGTCGGATCGTTCGTTTTCACGCGTCGTTGTGGTATCCAACGCGTCAGTAGGCGTTGTTTTGGTACTAGACAGCACAGGGGTGCTCGAGCAGGAAGCAGTGACCAGAGAAGGCGTGTGCTTTTACAGCTATTGTATATCTAATGGTGTGAGTTCGATTCATCCCGAGAGACTTCTCAGTGCTGCTGCATCCATCTATGTTTGACGCAATCTTGCACACACTGTACATCTCTTGGAGGCTCTACGCTTCCTTTGTAATGGAACGTCAACTTATCAGCGTATGCCATCGATAGGTTTCACCTCCTGGTGAACTTCTGCGCGTAGGCTTTACATTCTCCTCACGTCGACAAACTACAGTCCGTGCTTATATATTCTCCGGAGAAAATCCTCGTACTGTAAGGGCTCAGCCTACAA
>JABUQX010101704.1:7500-15000 GCA_015478945.1 Trachelipus rathkii
CGGACCACACCTTTTTCTCAAAAAGTATTAGAGGTATCGCTTTGAAACTTGGTATATGTTCTATGTATGTGTTAAGCTCGTTACACGCGAAATTTCAAGTCTCTAGGATGTATATAGGGGGTACCTCCCCCCGAGAGCGAAGGTGAAATATGTCGCTTACGCCCTTTTGCCGCGTCCAATTCCGAGTGAAGATTAGGCCTAACGTTCTTCCGTGAGTGTAATTGATCACCGCCGAGTTTTGGTGACCGTAGGTCACCCCTAAGTGGGTGCTGCCCCCTTAGCGCCAAGGTCAAATTCGTCCTGAAAACCATGTTAGGCTTAACGTATCAGGCTAAAATTTGGATGTGATATTATATCCGTATATGGCCCCGCACCGCACAGGCTTACGTTCCTCTGCGCTCCCCCGTAGGGGGCGCTGCCCCCCTAAAAATTAAAATGATCGTAGAAGACTGAAATTTGGAGGCTGGGTAGAGGAGCCGGAGTTGGAGAAGGATTCTGAGTCGGATTCGGCTTCGGATTCCAGAGACCCCCCCGGAGGGGGGCCCCCTCCTGAAAAAAAGAAGAAGAAATGCATGGAATGCAAAACAGAGGAAGAAGAGAAGAAGAAAGGAAGAAGGAGGAAGGAAGAAGAATGAGGAAGGAGGAGTCTGAGAAGGATTCAGAGTCAGAGGAGTCGGAGTCTGTACCGGCACCGGTGCTGGAGCCGGTGCGGTGCTGAGTTAATAAACATTCGTATAACAACAATGTTGGTATCCTTATATATGTTATCGAGTCTGTAGATTTCGAAAATGATGGTTTCAGAACCATCAAGAAAAAAAAATTAAATAAATAAAATAAAATTCTTTTATTCTTTTTATGTTTATAACTTACAAATTTACGTTTTTACAATACCCAAAGCAGTAAATCAGTAAATCAAACAGCCCTCCTCACCCCTTCCGTGATTTATTGATCTATTGATTCATTGGTCAATATTTTTACTAAAAATGGTCATGTTTTTACATACCCTAAAGCAATAAATCAGTAAATCAGCCCATCAACCAACCACCCTCCTATCCATCAATGATCTATTGATCTATTGATCTATTGATTCAAGTCATATCTTTTAATAAAATTGTCATGTTTTACATACCCTAAATCAGTAAATCCAACTAACCTCCAGCCACCCTCCAAACCACCCCCTGTCCGTCTGTATCTATTGATCTATTGATCTATTTGATCTATTGATCTATTTGATTTAAGTCATATTTTTTTAGTAAAATTGTCATGTTTTTAAATACCCTAAATCAGTAAATCAGTAAAATCAAACCACCAACAAAACCTTTCCTGTCCATCCGTGATCTATTGAATCTATTGATCTATAGATTAAAGTCACATTTCGAGTATCATTTTGGATAAACATACCATAAAAACAAAATTCTTTATACAACTGATCAATGAATTATATGCTAACGTAAACAAGTTTTTCAAACATAATTAAAGCTACATAAACATCATCAGGTTCTAAGGAATATAATGTACAACAACAAACCCAACACACCTAAACACGAATAAACGTTAAAATTAACAAAGTCCCACACTTAAACAATTGCTAAAAGTAACTAACATAGCCATACGTTAAACGTACCCTATTCACACTTTTCAAACATATCTTCTAACATAACCAATGTTAATTTTTACATTAACATGGTAATATTAACAAAAAATTTATCATTACCTTACCAATTGTCATACTGATCAACGAATATATGCCTACGTAACAAAGTTTTCACATTAATAAAGCTTACTTGGCATCATCTGAACTATGAATATAATGCCACAACGACCAAACCTGACACATCTTTAAACATGAATTAAAACTGTTAACGTTAAACAAAGTTCCACACTTAACAACAGTAAAAGTAACTAAAACATTGCATACAAAGACGTAAACCTATTCACACTTTGTCAAGAATATCTTTAACATAACAATGTTAATTTATACTAACATAGTTATATTTAACAAAAAATTTATCCACAACAGTGGTTAATTATCATACTGATCAACGAATATACCCTACGTTATAAAGTTTCCACATCAATAAACCTAACATAGCGTAACATATGAACTAAGAAAATAAATGTACAACGACAAAACCTAACACAAGTTACACACGAATAAACTGTTTAACATAAACAAAGTTTCACACTTAACACCAGTAAAGTAACTAACATTACATGCAAAACGTAACCTATTCATTACTTTTTTCAAGCATATCTCTAAAATATTAACGTTAATCTTACATTGACACAGTAACATTTATCAAAAAAATGTATCATAACCTTGTCGGATTATCATTACAAGACCAACAAATATGTGCTAACGTAACAAGAGTTTTTACATTTATCATAGTATTATTTAACAAAAATTTATCATTAACTTACCTAAAAATCATAATCCCCAACAAATAATTGGAAACATAACAAAGTTTTATCTTAAAAATTTTAGTAAAAATAAAAAGTTTATCAAACATAACATAAAAATAAGTCTTTGAATAAAATATCATAGTAAAGGTGTAATAGTTTACCGAATTTTAAAGCGCTAAATCAGTAAATCAGTAATCAACCACACTTCCCCTCCGCCCCCTCCCCTACCCATCCCGTCCATTGACCTTTTGATGATTGATCTAATGATTCACGGTCACATATCGAGTATCATTTCGGAAAAACATAGTACAAAAATAAGTTCTTTACATACTAACCAACGAATAAATGCTAACATTAACAAGATTTTCACATTAATAAAGCTAAAAACTTAGCATTACCAGAACTAAGAATATAATGTAAACGGCCAAAACCTAACACACCTTACGCATGAAACGAAAAAACTACTAACATTAACAAAGTTCCATACTTAACAACAGTAAAAGTACCTAACACAGCATACTAAAACGTAACCTATTCACACTTTTTCAAGCATATTTCTAAACATATTCAATGTTAATTTTACATTAAACACTAATGATTTACGTCGCATTTCGAGTATCATTTTCCGATAAACCAATAGCCACAAAAATGAGATTTTATATACTTAACCAGCGAATATATGCACATAACAATGTTTTCACATTAATAAAGCTAAAACCATAGGCATCATATGAAAACTAAGAAAAATAATTGTACAACGGACCAAACCTAACACAACTTACGCAAGAATAATAAACTGTTAACATTAACAAAGTTCCACAACTTAACACCAGTAAAGTAACTAACATTGACCATAAAAAACGTAACCTATTCATACTTTTTTTCCAAGCATATCTCTAACATAATGTTACTTTAATTTTACATTGACACAGTAATATTTAACAAAAATTTATCATAACCTTGTCTAATTATCATACAGACCAACGAATAACTGTAAACATAAAAAAAGTTTTTCCAAACATAACATAAAAATAAGTTATTTGAATAAAATATCAAAGTAAATTGTAATAGTTTACTTGATTTTAAAGCAGTAAATCAGTAAATCAGTAAATTCAAAACCATCAACCCTTCCCCACCCCTCCCACCATGAATCTTTTGTTCTATTGATTCATGTCATATTTCGAGTATCATTTCGGGCTAAACATAGCCAAAAAATGAGTTCTTTATATACTAACCATCGAATATATGCTAACGTAACAATATTTTTACATTAATAAAGCTAACATATCATAACCGAAACTAAGAATATAATGTACAACGACAAACCTAAACACACCATACGTACGAATAAAATAATTAACATTAACAAACTTCCGCACTTAACAACAGTAAAAGTACCTAACACTTCGTACAAAAACGTAACCTATTCACACTTTTTTCAAGCATATCTTTAACATATCATTGTTAATTTTACATTAACATCGTTATATTTAACAAAAATTTACCATAACCCTGTCTAATCATCATACTGACAACGAATATAATGCTTAAACGTACCAAATTGTTTACAGCAACTTCGTAATATTTAACAAAATTCATCTAACCTCATCTAAATATCATAATCCCCAACGAATAATTGCAAAACATAACAAAGTTTTAACCAAACATGACATAAAAAATAACAAAATTTTATCCTGACATACATAAAAATAAGTCTTTGAATAATAAAATATCACAGTAAAGAGTAATAGTTTTACTGGTTTTAAAGCAGTAAATCAGTAAATCAGTAATCAAACCATCCATCCCTACAGTCACCTACCCACCATCCGCCTATGATCTATTGTGGAACTATTGAATTCAAGTCACAATTCGAGTATCATTTTGGATAAAAATAAAATAAAAAAAAAGTTCATTATATACTGACCTACAAAAGTATCACGGTTTTAGGATAAATAAAGCTAACATATCAGGAACCTGAACTAAGAATATAATGTACAAATGTAAAACCTAACATACCTCGCGTAATGAATAATCCGCTAACATCCTGAAAATTCCCCTACTTATCAAAGGTAAAGTAGCTAACAGGTCATAAAATACTCGATATGTTTCCTACTTTTCCCGCATATCAGCAACAGGTTAAAGACGTATTATCTAACAAAATCCCTTAAACCAAGTGACCAATCTATAAAAAGAGTACCAGGACATCTTGACTATTGATTGACCCACTTATTCTTCATCAAAAGTGTCACTTCGTCAAGTGGTAATAATATCAATTTTGAACTATGAATAAAGGTAGACATTAGCAAAATTCTGGCAAACCTAACAATACTCAACAAAAACTTAACCTAGGCTCACGTTTCTAACACATCATCGTCAGTTAACACAGTAATATCTTACAAAACTAATCATTTCTCTAACAAATCAGTGTTAATCTCACACTGTCATAGTAATATTTAACATAACGTACCTAACTTACGAATAAACAGTTTTCATTAACCAAGAGTATCTAAAGCAACACATCACCTCCCGAGAGAAAACCCAAGGGGATGCGCCCCTTGAAAAGGTGTGAATCCTAAGAGGGGGTATCACCCCGAAGGGGTGTAAGCGGGTAATGCGGGCATTACCCCACCGAAGGAGTGGTAAGGCCTCAGCCCTTCGGGCTGAGGCCCAAAACCCGCTTACACCCCTTCGGGGTGATCCCCCCTCTCAGGATTCACACCCTTTCAAGGGGCGCATCCCCTTTGGGTTTTCTCTCGGGAGGTGATGTGTTGCTTTAGATACTCTTGGTTAATGAAAACTGTTTATTCGTAAGTTAGGTACGTTATGTTAAATATTACTATGACAGTGTGAAATTAACACTGATTTGTTAGAGAAATGATGAGTTTTGTAAGATATTACTGTGTTAACTGACGATGATGTGTTAGAAACGTGAGCCTAGGTTAAGTTTTTGTTGAGTAATGTTAGGTTTGCCCGAGAATTTTGCTAATGTCTACGTTTATTCATAGTTCAAATGATGTTATACTCGAGACGAATGACACTTGATGGAAATAGTGTAATTCATAGTTCAGATGCTCGTATCTTTGATTAGATTGGTCACTTTGTTAAGGGATTTTTGTTAGATAATACGGCTTACCTGTTGCTGATATGCGGAAAAAGTGGGAACATATCGAGTATTGTATGAAATGTTCCAATTAGCGTTTATTAGTTTGCCAATGTGAGGAATGTTATCGGATAATTCATACGCTGGTATGTTGGCGTTTGCATTTGACATTTATTTATTCTTAGTTCAGGTTATGATATGTTAGCTTTATTGATGCTAAAACTTTGTTGCGGTAAGCATAATATTCGATTAGGTCAGTATATTAAAAGAAAACTTATTTTTATATATTGTTATGTTATCCAAAATGATACTCGAAATATGACTTGAATCAATAGTTTAATAGATCATAGGCGGATGGGTGGGTTAGGGGGACTTAGGCAGGATGTTTGATTTACTTTGATTTTACTGATTTTAATCATTTAAATTCAGAAAACTCTGGCGTTTTACTGTGAAGTTTTATTCAAAGAACTTATTTTATGTTATGTCAGGATAAAATTTTGTTATTTTTATGTTATGTTTGGTGAAATAAAACTTTGTTATGCTTGCAATTATTCGTTGGGATTATGATATTTAGACGAGGTTATGATGAAATTTTTTGTTAATATTACGTGATGTAAAAAAATTTGGAACGATTAGCATTATTATTTCTTTGTCAGTATTGATGATAGACAGGGTTATTGGTAAAATTTTTGTTAAATATACGATGTTAATGTAAAATTAAACATGATATGTTTAGGAGATAGGCTTGAAAAGTAAGGTGAATAGGTTTACGTTTTTGTACGAAGTGTTGGGTAACTTTACTGTTGTTAAGTGCGTAAGTTTGTTAATGTTAGTAGTTTTTTCGTACGTATGGTGTGTTAGGTTTGTCTGTTGAACATTATATTTCTTAGTTCAGGTTATGTTATGTTAGCTTTACTAATGTAAAAAACTTTGTTACCTTAGCATATATTAGATGGTTAGTATATAAAGAACTTATTTATGGGTTATGTTTAGCCGAAATGATACTCGAAATATGACTGAAATCAATAGATCAATAGATCAAAAGGTCATTGGAGGGAGGGGTGGGGAGGGGTTGATGGTTTTGATTTACTGATTTACTGATGTTTCCTGCTTTAAAATCAGTAAACTATTACAATTTACTTTGATATTTTATTCAAAGAATTTATTTTTATGTTATGTTTTGGATATGTTAAAACTTTGTTATGTTTACAGTTATTTCGTTGGTCTGTATGATAATTAGACAAGGTTATGATAAAGTTTTGTTAAATATTACTGTTGTTAATGCTTAAATTAACGTTAATTTATGGTAGAGATTATGTTTGGAAAAAAGTATGAATATAGTTTACGTTTTGTATGCAATGTTAGTTACTTTACTGGTGTTAAGGGTGTGGACTTTGTTAATGTTAACAGTTTATTAGTGCGTAAGTGGTGTTAGGTTTGGGTCGGTTAACATTATATTCTTAGTTCTGGTATTGCTATGTTAGCTTTATTATGTGAAAACATTGTTATTGTTACCATATATTCGCTGGTTAGTAATAAAAGAACTCATTTTTGTGCCTATGTTTATCGGAAAATGATACTCGAAATTTGCACGTAAAATCAATAGTGTTAATGTTAAAATTAAAATTGATATGTTAGCGAGATATGCTTAGAAATAGTTGTGAATAGGTTAACGTTTTGTACGCTTGCACGGCACTTTACTGTTGAAGTATGGTTACTTTGTTAATGTTTAGTTAGTATATCATGCGTAAGGTGTGTTAGGTTTTATCATTGTCCCATTATATTCTTAGTTCTGGTAATGCTATTTTACTTTATTAATGTGAAAAACAATGTTACGTTTAGCATATATTCGTTGGTTTAGTATATAAAGAACTTATTTTTGTACTTTGTTTATCCGAATTGATACTCGATATGTGACCTGAATTATTAGATCAATAGATCAAAAAGGTCATGGACGTGGATGGGTAGGGGGAGGGGCGGGGAGGGGACGTGTGTTT
>JABUQX010101704.1:22500-34985 GCA_015478945.1 Trachelipus rathkii
TTTTCATCTCTGTCCACTTTCGAAGATATAAAATAATACTACATCTTGTTCGATAACGTGGTTACACATTCGGAAATTCAGAAATAAATTCGCAATAAAATTTTATAATTTCAAATATTAAAGCAACTTCCGTATAAAAATAAACTCAATATACTTTCAATAACAACATAGAAAATAAATTTCAATTAAATTTAATATACGATAAAACTTTTTCGTCCCCAAATTTAATCATAATAAAAACTCGGTTCTTTTATGGACATTCGGTTTATATAAGCAGTAAATTATAGATTCAATAATTATTTTTCATTCGTGTATATATATATTAATTACTCTGGTCCACACGAGGTCTCCACTGAGGTATATATATATATACAAATTATATTCCACATTCATTCCACTTCTAAACTGATCGAGCGAAAGTGGTACCGGCGTTGGAGATTAGTTTGGAAGCGGGAAGAAATGAAGATTGGTGTTCTGGTCTTCATTAGCCCAGCTACCTGGGACTGGTCACCTAATATATATATATATAATATAGTATAATATATATATTATATATAAAATATATAATATATATATATATATATATATTTAATAAACTTATTATTAATTAAATCCCTATAATTAGAAAGTCTATTTATGTTCCATAAAAAGATACCTGTACTATTTTTTTTGGGTAACGAGTACCGTAAAAAGGTCTATAACTAGACTTTCTCTTATATAATATATATATTATATATTTATATATATATATAATAATATTAAATATTATTATATATATATATATATATATATATACTAATATATATATATATAATATATATATTATATATATATATATATAAGTAGTAAAATTTATTTTTCGGCAGCACTAATTTTTTAGAGTTCATTTTCAATATTTGATGGGTTCGATTAAATTGTAAATCGATACTTTGTTATATCGATACATTGAATCAATATTTTGTAATATCGATACATAGTATATATATATATATATATATATATATATATATATATATATATATATATATATATATATATATATATATATATATATATATATATATATATATAATATATATATATTTTTATATATATAGTATATATAACAATATATAAATATATAGTATATATATAGAGTACAATAGATTGCTGCCGAAAAATGTCCCAAAAGTACTCATTTTTGGGATTTATTGTTTTTTGGGGTATATCACTAACGAATACCCACGGGTAGTCCGCCCCGATGTCAGGAGTCGGGGTCTCTCGGCCTCTAGGTGGACTACGGGGGGGACTAATCCCCCCCTCCGGGGATGGTCTCCGGAACCCCCGCTCTTTGGTCTTTGGGTGTCGCGGGGGTTCCTCCGACCATCCCCTCCGGGGTATGAAACGTCCCCTCCCTTCGTCCCCCATCGGCTCGAGCCCCCTAAAAAGGGTAAATACTCCATTTTAGGGGGCTCGTTGACTCACTGTGCGGTAAAAGTAGCCCTAAAACTTTACTGATCCACTATGCCGTAAAACTAACTCTAACTTTTACTGATAGACAGTTTAGTAGCTGCCGAAAAAAAAAAAAAAAAATATATAATATTATAATATTTTTATATATATATATATATATATATATATATATATATATATATATATATATATTATATATATATATATAATATATATATATATATATATATATATATATATATATATATATATATATATATATTAAAGTACTTACAAATTACAATTCATGGATAGTGTCTCGATATACCTTGCAGAAACTCGATTTAAATTTTTCTCCAACTCTTACTATTGAAATTTTTTTTAAACATTTCTCACATCTCTTTTGTTGCAAAATTAGGTTGAAATGTTCTAAAAAACCTAGCATGCACCAATCGTTTTGGCATATATCAAATAAATCACTTACAATCATTTGTAAACTTTGCGCTGACAACTTCACTTTACACATGCGACGCAGATAAACTTTGTAAGTATACTGTTCCGATTTTTTTTATTTTATCATCTGTAACAAATAATCGATTTACAACTAATCGATTTAATATTACAATATCAATGTATTTGATAAATCCCATAAAAAATCGACTGGACTTTGTTTTTATTTTTGTGTTGCAGAAATATAAAATTATAAATATATATATATATATATATATATATATATATATATATATATATATATATATATACATATATATAGTATATAAATATATATATTATATATATATATATATATATATATATATATATATATAAATATATAATATATATAAATAATATATATATATATATATATATAAGTATATATAATATATTATATATATATATATATATATATATATATATTATATAATATATAATAGATATATATAATGGCAATATTGTACAGCGTTACTATTGCTTTAAATACGTAAGTTTGACGAGTTTTTAATTTTGCGAAGTTCCCGTGAAATTCGTACGAAATAATTTGCAATTTTGAGTTCGATTTTTTGAAAAAAATGCATTTGAATGACGCAATCTTTTGCTGAAATAAATTTTCCATATATTAAATACAAATTATTTAATGATAATAATAATAATAATAATAATAAATAATAATAATAATAATAAAATTAATAATAATAATATAATATAATAATAATTATACATTAATAGGCCCAAATCCTAGATACTGCAGTCAATAAATATTTTCGTTAAAATTTTTATAAACTTTGACACCTATTTTACTTCAAGCCTAGGCTATGAATTAGCGTGAGCTCTTGTTTATAATAGGTCTTTTACGGTTATTTGCAGTTATTTAAAATGTCTTTGCCAGTGTTTACATGTATAGATGGTCAGATTTTTTTAATGCGTCAAACAGTATGAGCTAGAGAACGGCAGGTCCTACATTAAAACAAATTATATATTTGTAATCATCGAAAATTTAACAAAATGGATAATTTTTTTTTTTTTTTTGTTTCTTGAAATGAAAAAAATTCGTTATCTCATAACTAAAGGAATACCTAGGGTAAACCGCAAAGATAGCAGGAGTCGGGTCTTCGGCCCCTTGTGGACGACGGCCGGGGGGACTAATCCCCCCCTCCGGGTATGGTCTCCGGAACCCCTCTTTGGTCTTTGGTGTCGCGGGTTCCTCCGACCATCCCCTCCGGGGAATGGAACGTCCCCCCCTCTGTCCCCCCGTCGGCTCGAGTCCCCTCCCCCCCCTCCCCCCACTAGAAAAAAACTTAAAATTTTCAAAAAAAAACCAATTATTTCACCAAATTAGGGGGCTCGAGCCGACGGGGATTTTTCGGCTGATTCCAAATATTTAATTGTTTTTTCTTTACTGTAGGACCTGCCGTTCTCTTGCTACATACTGTGAGCATTAAAAAATCTGATATATATAGTAGTATATATATATAGTTATATATATATATTTAATATATATATATATTAATAGTACATATATATATATTATATATATATATATATATATATACATATATTATGTATAGTTCGGTTTGAGGTAATGTTATCAAATATCGATTGTTTTTTCCGATAATCGTAAGGTTATTGGATATTGTTGTTACCCATATATAAAATATGGTTTGTTCGAACACGTAAGAGTGGCACTGGCTTTGGCAAAATTTACATTAAATAATTTTTCAAAAAAGAAATATTTGTTTATATAGTTACGTATATATTTAACTTAAATGTGTTATTTAAATTAAAATTTATTTTAAAATTTTAATAAAATTCAAACATTTGAAATATATATTATATAATATATATATATATACTATATATAAATATATATAATAGAAAATATACTATATAATATAAATATATATATATATAGTATTTGAATATTTAAAAACTATTCTCATATATATATATATCTGATATATATAATATATAGTATATTATATATATATCACAGCCCAGTAGTATATATAGATATATATATATCATAGTAATACTATATATATATAACTATATATATTATATATAATATATATATATCTAGTACTACATATATATAGTATATTATATATATATTATATGTATGTGTAGCTACTATATATATATTAGTATATATATATATTGTCAGATTTTTTTAATGCTCACAATATGTAACTAGGGACCGACCGGAAGCTCCTACAGTAAAACAAATTGTATATTTGGAATCAGCCGAAAGTTCTAAGGATGGGATTTAACTTTTTTTTTTTTTTTTTTTTTTGCTATACTTCATAAAAAAAATATTGTTAAAAATTATTTCCCCCATTAGGGGCTCGAGCCCGACGGGGGGACAGAGGGGGGGACGTTCATACCCCCGGAGGGTGATAGTCGAGGAACCCCCGCGACAAAAACCCAAAGACCGAAAGGCGGGTGTTCCGGAGACCATCCCCGGAGAGGGGGGGAATTAGTCCCCCCCGTCCGTCCACCGGGATAGGCCGAGAGACCCAGACTCCTGACATCTTTGCGGGGTTTACCCTATGGTATTCCCTTAGTTAAAGTAATACCAAAGTTTTTGGAAGTTAAAATTATTCTTTTTTTTCTAACTAAAGGAATACCATAGGGTTAACCGCAAAAGATGGCAGGAGTCGGGGTCCTTCGGCCTTCCGGGGGACGACGGGGGGGACTAATCCCCCCTCCGGGGCATGGTCTCCGGAACCCCCGCCCTTTGGTCTTTGGGTGTCGCGGTGGTTCCTCCGACCATCCCCTCCGGGGTATGAAACTTCCCCCCTCTGTCCCCCGTCGGCTCGCAGGCCCCCCTAAATGGGGGAAATAATTTTAAAATAATTTCGATGAATAAGCCAAAAAAAAAAAAAAAAAAAAAAAAAAAAAAAAAAAAAAAGTTAAATCCCATTCTTAGTATATATCTATTCTTTTTACTTTTTTTCAATATATGGCGGCTGATTCCAAAATATATAATTTTTTTACTGTAGGACCCTGCCGTTCTCTAGTTACATACTTGAGCATTAAAAAAAATCTGACCATCGTATATATATATATATAGTACATACTATAATATATATATATATATATATATATACGTATATAAGTAATATATATATATATCATCACTAATATATAATATATATATATATAAATTATATAATATATATATATACACACTTATGGTGGACACCAAATAATAAATATTATACCGTCCGAAATAAACTAAAGAAGATTGAAAGTAGAAATGAATTGAAAATAAATCAATTGGAAGCTCAAAAACTAAAAAAAATAAGTTTCTTTTTATAGCAAATCAATTTTAATTTTTCTTTACCTAAAATAAAAAATCATTACCAACCAATTTCAATACTAAATTATTTTGAGCACCATGTTGAGGGAACACTTGGCACGTTGCATGGTGGGATTATTATAAAATCATATTTTTCTAAAATATCGATATCTGACACATTACCTTAAACCGAACTATTACCATATATATATATTATATATATATAATATATATATATATATATATATATTATATTATATATATATATACTATATATATATATATATATAATATATTATAATATATTAATATAAAATATATATAACTACATATATATATATATATATATATTCAATACTTTCAAAATCAAAAAAATCAATTAATAATGAAATAACAATCTAAATTATTATAAAAAAGGCTCTAGTAATGAAGATGTGTTGCTTCACATTATTCGTTCAGTCACTTATGATCTGGAAGTCGTAGGCTGAGCATTGCCCCTATCTACTTAATTTATATGATAAAAATTATGTCGATTGCATATATAATATATATAGCGAGAAGAGATGAGAGCGAGATACGCGAAATAAAAACCAACCAAACTTTTAACTCGTTACTAACAGTACAGTTTCTACAAATTGCCCAATATACTAATATTATAATATATATATAAATATTACATAAATATATTATAGCTACTTATGACAGTACTATAAAATATTTGATACTATTATATACTATATATAGTATACTATATATACAATATATATTGATAACTAGTATACTATATAAATATTATATATAATAGGTTAGGTGGGTGACGTGGGCGAACGGAAGATAAAAAAAAAGAAATCAAATAGTTTCCATGTGTATGAATATGTTGAATAAAACAAATGTTAATAAATTTTTTTTTAGCGAATCTACGGTCGGAAAATGGGAGTCGTAAAGAAGAAAGTTAATAGTGATAAGTTGCTTAGATACAATGACCAACCGATATAAATGCTGTAGTTTATTCTATTCCAAAATGTCTGTAATTATATCCAAATTAAAAATTCCGTCAGTGCTAACGGAAATGGAATAAAATTCCTTTCGAGAAAGCAGTCACAGTTACCCTTCTTCTCATATATTTCTCAAAGTTAATTTCTTTCCCGCAGAAACGTTTTCTTGCTGACAGGGTTTAAAAATATCTGAAATTACTATTTTAAGTTTAATTTAAGTTTTAAATAATAAAACACACGTTTCAATTATTACCAAAAGAAGCTGGGTCCTTCCTTCCTACTATTTTCACAACAAATATTTACTTATCTATTCATTAAATTAATTATTAATTTAGCATAGATGCACTACTTAATATTTGAGAATATTTGAGAATATATCCTGGAACATTGAGAAGAAATGAAAACTTGCACATTTTTTCCGGGGTAATTTTTCTATAGTGTGAATAGGGTATAATGAAATGCAAAACTACACTTTTTTACTATAAAAAGATCAAAAATTTTCATACTAAAGCTGTGCCTTACCAACCTAAACTTAATTTAATTTAATGTTAACCTAACGAACGCTACCTAACATATCTGACTTAAACCTATACCTAACCTAAACCAGACCTTAAGGCATATTTAATAACTTACCTTCCTTAGCCTCACTTACCTTTACCTATCTAATCTTTATTAAAACCAATTTCAATTTAACCATTATATAACATAAGCTGAATACTGGAAACTTATGGTAAATTACAATGAATATAAAAATTAATTTTACATAATATTTTTCTTATTAAATTTTATATTATTTATTAATTATATTATATTATTAAAAATTTTTATTATATATTGGAATACTATTAATTAATTATAATTATTCTATGACTAGAATTATATTTTTCATCTTAAAACGAGTACTGATTGATAAAGATTTTGAACTAGGAAATTTATACTTGTGAGTAAATGTCCTGCATCAGTTTTCTGTTAAAATGTTATTGCGAAACCATTCAAGATTATAAATTGTTTCCCTTTCCATTGTTTCAGAAAATATATAAAACTGTAAAAACAAAAAATTTCACATTTTTAGCTTTTATAAAACTAATTATAAGTGAGCTTCCACACCTTTAAGAAGTATTAAAAAACAAATCCTATATTATTTTTAGATATTTATTAAATCTTACTTAACCAAAGCCTATAATAATTAGATAATTAACCTCAACAAAATCTTATTATCAGTTACTCACGTTTATTTATATGTTCAAGCTTACCAAGCAAATTCATTATTGTCAATAAATAGCTCACGATATTCATTAGAAAAAAAAAGTTCAATCTTTTATCACTATGTCTAATTGCTATTCAGTGTATCCCGATTGAGTGGATATTTAAAATAAAATCGGCTTAAGCTTAACACTAAGCTGAAAATGAAAAAAGCGTTATGTTACCTTCAAATTAGTAATTATACATTTAAAAATAATTATATATAATATTAAATAGTAATATATATAATTATATATACATATATAGTATATATTATATGTCTATCTAACCCATGATTATATCTATCAATCTTACTCAGGCAACTTCATTATTAAAAGGAATTACATAAAATACAGATCATCGAAATATCGCTGAACAACTAATCGTCATAACCATGCACTGTGACTGTATTACTTTAAACTCAATAGAAGAAAGAGAAAAAGTTGCCACATGTTGCTTTATTATATCATGTTAATTATTTATGTTAATTTTGTTTTTAATTTTTTTTTTATTTATTTTTTTAGGGGTGCTGGCGAGGGTGGGTCAGATGGGGGATGAAGTTCCACCTGTCGTCCCACTGTAGGCCGACAAACCCCGAACCTTTCCATCTTGGCGACTAATTTGGTATTCCTTTAGTTTAAAAAAAAAAAAACTTTTTGTCAAACCTCACGCTCTATTGCCTTGAAATCAATCGACGAAAAAAATCGATTGCATCGCTCGTTCGATATATATCGGTTAAAATCCTCTTTTAAAGGAAAAGTTCCTATATATTTATATATATATATATTATATATATAATATATAATATATATATATACTATATATATATATATATATATATATATATATATATATATAATATATATATAATTATATATATATATATATATATATATAATATATTATATATTATAATATATATAATTAAAAAAGCTTCTTAATTACATTCACATACTCAAGCGCTTCTAGATTTTTATTTATCAGATCTCATAAAATACAACTTGGCATAAATTTGGTGGTATGATTCACCACTGGTTCTCAAATGCGGCAACGAGAATAAGTAGAAATGTGCATATATGTGCAAATAAGCAAATAAGTTAAAAAATCAATCTAATAGTCGAGTAGTATTTAGAAGAAGATTACGTTAGGTTAGGGCTAATAGATATAGGTAAACCGTTAGGTTTGGATAGGTTAATTTAGGTACGGTTAGGGCTTGTCCTCAAAATCGTTCCCTATTGAGAAAACAACAAAATATAGAGACTTTATTAATCTAAGAGTAAATAAAGGTAAGACTGATCATAACAGCACAATCATAATCTTAAGCAAACGGAAAATACGAGAGCAAATAAAATTGAAGAGAGTTTTAAGACTAAGTAAAAAGCAATTAATTTTAAAATTATTTGAAATATGCCTACCTACATTTATTGAATCCTTTTACGTGGAATAATATCGTTAGAGACGAAATAAAATCTAAGGTGTTAATTAAACATCGAACTTGCTGAATGGGATAGTGAGAAGAGAATGGAACAATATACATACTACTAATATATATTTATATATATATAATTATATATATATATATTATATATATATATATAATATATTATATAATATATATATATATATATATAGATATATATATTATTATATATTTGTATTTGGCGATTAGAGGGACGTGTGGTAGAGAATGAATATATTATATATATATATACAATATATATATATATAGCTGTATATATATATATATATACTATATATATATTAAATATAATATGAAATACTGATAATTATAGGTATAATATATATATATATAATATATAATAATATATATAATATATATTACCTATATATATATACTTACCACGAGAGGAGAGCAGTTATTCTGCATACCATCCATTACTGTACAAACAGCATTAACATTCCGTACCGAGCGATCAAAGATGCCCAAGATAAAACACGTTATAGAGCGTTTCCTTTTGTTGTGATGAACACATGAAGGAGCACTGTGGAATAATTTAGTTTAAAGACATATTATTTTAAATGAGCATTCACAGCAACCAATTGAATGTGTAACCATGCGTAGTATAAATTAAACGCAAGTTTCATTTTGTATCATTATAGATATAATAATATATAGTATATAATATACTATAGTATATTATACATATACGATTATAATATATATATAATAATATATACTACTATAATATAATATAATAATATATATAATAATATATATAGATATATAATATATATTTACAGTGTGATCATAAAAATACACTATGTAACCTAATGTCTGTGTTATGAGCAGATCTGTAATTCCTGTTTTACTATATTACTAATACTTGTATCATCATCTAATAACACTTTACCAATCAAACTTTGCATTTTGATAGACCAGGATAATGATACATTCACAATTTTATCAATTCGGATATAAATAAAAAAAAAAATGAGTGGGGGGGAAACTATTAAAAATTTCTTTCCAATTTTCTTCGGTTTACACAAAGTAGCAAAAAAACTACATAGCTATAACTCAAAAGTAGCATTTATTAATTTTTAGTTTATATAACAGACTTCAAAATATTTAGTAGTGAGAAGTTTTTTCTTGAATTCTACGCTTATACGGTAAGTTGCTTTCACGAATCAAACCCCAAATATAGTCTCCAATCATGGTTTCGTTAAATCTAGAATTAAAGTCTGGAAATATTCACTGGTGAAATCGCTCGCCATGCTCCTTTGAGTACGCCCCCATTTTCTCCTTAAATTTAGCAAGCATGAGCATCAAAAGATATCGACTTTGAGGTTATCCTGCAGTGCCATTTTATTACCGTAGTGCGACTGACAAGATCTGCAACAAGCCGTCCTTATCAACTCTCTTCGCGCCTTGCGATTTAGCAAGGAGCCACGAAACCAGACTGCAACAAAGCTTTTCAGCTGTTTTTTCTTGTCCTAGTCAGACTTTTCGAGGTAATTCCTTGCAGCCCCCCCCCCCGCCCCTACCCCCCCCCCCCCCCCCCCCCCCCTCTCTATGATCCTTTTTTATATTTGTGGCCGACGAAGGACATCGCTCTGATCTTTGAAATCAGGGACAGCTCGCGTACTAGAGTAGGGTAGAGGCTGAAATTCAACTATTTAGCGCTTGAGTCACTGGTTATTACAAGCGCTAACTTTATGTGTAAGTAGAGGAAACAATATTTTTCTGGGAGGATCCAACAGAGGCCTTCCATATGACATCGTTCCTCCCTACACTGAAACTCAGCCCCGATGTGGATAATCCCCGCTCGATAGTGTTACTGCGGATGTCCTGAAGTCCAGAGACAAAGTTAACATGGAAACTGGTAAAGCGAGCCTGGAGACCCATTCAGAGAAGGCCCACCATTTGGTAAATCTCCGCATAACTTCCCAATTTGGTCTTCAATAATAATTTAACGCATTTAAGCAATAGGTATCAACTCTGCTGTGTCCTCATTTGAGCTAGACACCGAGTGCAAGCACAAATAGGTAAAGAGATGGAATGCATGTATTCCGTTGGTGAATTAACGTAGGTTTGAAAACTTCCTCGATACGAGCTGTCAGATGAAAGAAGGCAAACCACTCGTCAAGGGGTACATGTAATTCCAGTGCCTCAGAACGAAACTACCTAGTCAACATTGTGTCAAAAGCAAAGTCCAAATCTTGACATGTGGAAAAAGTTTAAAAGGAAGAAGGTGACGATTTTCTCCAATGTACTTTCGACAAATTCATCGACTTCTGATATTTGTGTCTTTCTTTCTGAATGATGGCTGTAAATTACTATGTAGGATATAAAGGTAACAGGGAGCTCAGAGAGAGTTTGTGACTCATTGGGGTAATGGTATGAGCGGAAAAGTCTGTAAGATATTATATAGATAGTAGGCGCATTATTTATACCAGTCATCAACGCTTGAACTAGTCCACCAAACATGAAGAAACAATTGCTGGAGTGGTCATTTGACACTCAATAAATTCGTGGGATTAGCAAATTTTACATGGCTCTATTTATCTCTCCAGTTACCAACCTGCGAAGGAAAATAAAAAAATATATCAAATTAGGGTTTAACATTCACTCATACGTTATAAAAAATATATAAATAAAATTCAAACTTTCACTTAAAGATTCCATAGCTATCAAAATCAGAACAAGTAGTCAAAATACTAAATTATATATATATAATTATAATAAAATATATTTAAATATATATTATATATTAATTAATAATATATAATATAATAATAATATATACAATATATTATATTAATATATATTATATAATATAAAATTATATAATATTAATATATATATATATTATTATATATATATAAATATATTAAATAAAAATAAAATATAAATATAATATATTAATTTTACTTTCATAGAGTAATCTTTGCTACAAAGTTCGACAGGTGAAATTCAGGTACTCACATTGTTTAGTCATTGGTCCCCAACAGAGCATGCCAAAAATATCCTAAAATATAAGGTGCTCGTCCACATTTTTAGCAGATGTTATTTCATCAAGATATTACTTTTTTGCGCATGGTCTCATAAATATCACCTCAAGAACAGAACAAATGCGTCTGCCCGATATTTGCACACCAATCTGTGATGCCATCTGTACTGAATTGCACCTGATTCAAAGAACAGCGTATCTCCACTATGAAACAGCTACTAGAAAACTGAAATGAACTAATCAACTAACCATATTGATACTTGAAGCTTACGATTCAATTAGTAAATGTTATTTCGATCATGCTAAGTTGTCCAGAACGTTCAAGAGAATAATAAAAAAATATGTCGTGTATTTTAATAATTAATTATTTATCTCTGAAATGCAAATACTCAGTTGAAAAAACGTGAATTTCAAAGGAACAAAAAGCAATAGTTTGAAGGAATAATATATTTTTCTTTTGTTTATTAGATACAGAAGCTAAATAAGAATAATGCATTCTCAAAAGTAAAGACAATTTTTATTTGTCATAGTTGCACAAAATGGGAGATA
>JABUQX010101705.1:0-2500 GCA_015478945.1 Trachelipus rathkii
ACAGTCAACATCTCGAACCGAAAGAATGGATCATACAGCACCAGAATTGCCAGAAAAACCACCAGATTTACCTCCAAGAAGATCATCAGATCTACCTCCAGATATACCTCCAAGAAAACAGCCAGATATACCTGCGAAGAAAGTCAGATTCAAGAATATAAGAAGAGTCACATTTAGTGATAAAGATGGTAAAAGCTAGTTCATTACTATCTCTATTGCTAAAAGTGAAACAGAAAAGAAACTTTAAAAGAAAGATGTCGAATTTTTTATTTGTATGTACATATTGATTATTGTATGTGTAATAATATATTTTACAATAAAAATATTTTTTTTTGATTTTCTTTTTATACTAATAACCTTTGACTTTAAGTTCATACTACGGGTATTTTATTAAACATAAAGGTACCTGAATTTTATAATTTTATTCATTTTATTTAATTTTAAGTATGTTTCAACAAAATAGGTCTAACCAATAGTTTAAGATTTTATATTTTTTTTGCTTGTAACTAAAATCATTTCTAGCATAGATGGAAGTCGATAACTTTACATCGCCAAGAAGATTGTCGGATCTTGCCGCTATCAAAGTTGGAGTATTGACGATTGTCACCAACAGTTCTAAGACGACTCTAAGACGAAACTTGGAACGCGAATGGCGTCAGGAAAAGGCATCAAGAGAAATCTATGAAACAGAATTTGATACAATGCACAGAATACAGACTAGGAAGCAAACAGTGATATCTAGTCAGGTCAGTCTATTATTGCCAATTCCTAAGATATTGCAAGAACTTGTCCAATTATGGGTAAAGATATTGATAACGAAACTAATTGATTGGGGTTACTACCCGAGTCCAATATCGTATTCCAATGGAAATAGGTGACGTAATAGATATGTTTGATCACGATTGTTTTGATCACCTAGGAATGATTAAAGATATTGAAATATTCACCAGAATTAAAGAACATTTAAGAAATAACAATGAAGATTTCGCAAGAGTACAAGTATATTTAGATGATTATGTACCAGGAGAATACAACGGACATAATAGCAGATTTCTACTAGAAGATTGTTTGTCAAATGGTAACGAGAATAAACTTAGCAAGATAGTACAAGAACTGAATGAAATTCAAGAATGGGAAGAATTGGAAATTATTGCACAAGCCATAATGAGGAAGAACAGCAACATAATTAGATCCATTAGACCAATTTATACTAACACTAAGACCATATACGAAATCTCTAACATGCTAACTAAAGCTGATAGACAAAGAAATGTATTATATTCATTAAGAAATGGTGATGAAATGACAGCACATTTATCAATTTTGCTCGAATATCCATTTCAAAGCTTATTTTGCACAGAATGTGCGCATATAGTGAGAAAACTAGTCTATCTAGGAGGTTTTAGTGATATTTTAGAGGTAATTTTAGAGAAAATAACTTTAGAAGAAAGTTATCCTGTTAATTATAGAGAACTTTTAACAAAATTTTGGAATAACATAGATTCAGTAACACGACGAAGTATGGGAAAAAGAATATCCCCAAGAATTTTATATAAATTATTAAAGCTTAGAAGCATTCATTCAAGAGAAGGTATAGAACATACAATGATCAAAGAGATAGTAAATGGAGCAGAATTCATCAACAACAGAGAATTGTTCATGACAATGTGTATTCAAGCATGGACCATCGACGTGTTTGACATACCAATAAAGCTAACACATTATATGAGTGAAATAGATGTTTTGAAACTGAAATATGAACTGTTACCTTCATCATATGCAAACACCAGAGATCTAATAGGAATATGGCTACGACAATACAAAAGGAACAACATTAAAACAATATTCAAGTTCTTAGGCGAACAACTAGTAGGAAAAACAATTTCTTATAGCTACAGATCACAATATTTTTTAAATACTTTACCAGTAAGATGGAACTTAACATGGCAAGGCAGAGAATATACTGCTACCACTAGATTGTCACACACTGAAAGTTTCTCAATAAGAGGAAGACTTTAATCTTACAATTGATTGATTAGAAGATAACACTAATTGATTTTATTTTTTTTTGAGATTTTTTATATACTAATCTTAATTGATTTTTGAAATTTTTGAATACCTAACCAAAGAATTTTAGGAGTAATCTTGATTAATATTTAACTAGTATTTAACTGATGTTTATAATTAATATATTTAATAAGTGTTTACTTAATATTAATTTTACTTTAAAATGGTTATATATATATATATATATAATATATATCCCATATATAATTTTTGTTTGACCAAAGTTAATAAAATATTAGTATCAAATCCCTAAGATTTTTTTGAAATTTTTACGATTTTTCATTTTCTATTTTTTTTTTCATATACGATTCTATATGACTCTTTTAACAGTAAATACATAGTACTTATTCTATATCATTTACTTTTACATGGTAATCGACATTACATTTGTTCAAACACTTACAATTTTTTTTTGAACTTTTAACATTTTTTA
>JABUQX010101705.1:25000-45000 GCA_015478945.1 Trachelipus rathkii
TGAAGTTAAGGAATTAAATTCATTAGTGCTTTCAGAAAGTTAATAAATTAATAAATGTCAATTTCAAAAGTTTTCAACAAATGTTTATATGTTTATTTAAGTTAGGTTATGTTAAGCAAATATTAAGCAATGTTTAAAAGTTTACAAAATTTCAAGCTTTCAAGCTATATATATATATATAAAAGATTTAAGTAAAAATTTCTAATTTCAAGCCTTTCGTATTAAATTTCACTGATTATATATATATCTATATATATATATATATTGTTACCAAACAATATATGTATATTCATATATATATATTATAATTATATATTATTTAATTGCACTGTTAACATATATTATTTCTATATAATATATATATTTGTACCAAATAATATAATATACCATTCAGATATATAGATATATCATATATTATATATGGTATCGTCTAAATGACACTCTCTATCATATATACATATATTTCTATATATATTATATATTCGTATATCCAAACATATATATAACATGACATATATTATATATATGCACACATGCTTTCAGTTGTGTAATTAATATATATATAATATTATATTTATATGTATGCCTTCTAATTTTAGTTTCGCGTTACACATAAATGTACATAATTTGTGTGTTCCTGGCACACACGTAAAATATATCCTTTTACGCCCAGTTGCCTGGTTCACACATAGTCATGTAAGTTTATGTGATTAAATATATTTTTTCTTACGTAGGTATGAATATCCTGTGATGCTAAAATGACGTATTACTAATGTTGTAGACGGCAATTTCTTTTAATATTATTAATAATATTTTTTATTATATTAAATTTTTTTATTATTATTATTTTATTATTTTTATTATATTAATATTATTTTTATTATTATTATTAATATTATTTTCCCAGTGAAAACCAGAATTATTATTATTCAATTTGACCTCATTAAAGGTCAATTTTATTACAAAATTAAGCTCCTTATTATTATTACTCCATTATTATTATTATCGAAGTTAATTGTTTGCAACTAAAATGCTCGAAATTACAACAATAAATTTTAATAATAAAATAAATATTAATATTTATTATTCAAAAAAAGTTTTGAAGCTAAATAAATTTCAAAATTTGAAAAAATAAAATTAGAACTTTGAATGAAAAGTTTTTAAATAATAATAAAAATCAAACTGCATCGTCTACTTACATTACCAAAAATATTGTTGGGGACGGAATTTATTTTAAAGTAATATTTAAAATTTGTTTTTAAATAAATAAAAAATGATTTTAAAATTAGTCTTTAAAATTAATTCTGAGATCGCGTTGATTCGCTTTACGAAAATTTCTAAGTTAAAATAAAATCTTGTAAAATTTTAATAAGTGTAAATTATTGAGAAAATTTTCTAAGTTCAAAATTATTCAGAAAATTTCGGAGTTATTTTATTTTGAAAATTTTCTAAGTTTCGAAAATTTTCTATGTTAATTTTATATTAAATATTTTCTAAGTTAATTTTATCTCAAAAATTTTCTAAGTTAATTTTATTTTGAAAATTTTTATAAGTTTCTAAGTTCAAAAAAATTTCTAAGTTAAATTTATGTTGAAAATTTTTATAAGTTAATTTTTATTTCAAAAAAATTCTAAGTTAATTTTATTTGAAAATTTTTATAAGTTAATTTTATTTCAAAAAAAATTCTAAGTTAATTTTATTTTGAAAATTTTTATAAGTTAATTTTATTTCAAAAAAAAATTCTAAGTTAATTTTATTTTGAAATTTTATAAGTTAATTTTATTTCAAAAAAAAATTCTAAGTTATTTTATTTGAAAATTTTTATAAAATTAATTTTATTTCAAAAAAAAATTCTAAGTTAATTTTATTTTGAAATTTTATAAGTTAATTTTTTCAAAAAAATTTTCTGAGTAATTATCCGAAATGTTCGAGTTAATTTATTCAAAAATTTTCAAGTTTTTCGAAAAATTTCTAATTAATTTTTTCTGAAAATTTCTAATGTAATTTATTCGAAAATATTCTAAGTTAATTTTATTCCGAAAATATTAATTTTATTCCGAAAATATTTTAAGTTAATTTTATTCCGAAAATATCTAAGTTATTTTTATTTCAAAATTTTCTAAGTTAATTTTAATTCGCTTTCATTTCACTGATAGAATTAAACTTGGTTTTTTCTTTTGTATAGTAGTTGAGGTTGTCGGGATAATGAGCTCTAGCTCCTGATCCTTTCCTTTTATACCCATTAGATGTTTATCGAAAACTTATTTTTGATTTAGCAACAGGATGGGCATCCTGTACAATGTTACGAAATTTCAACTTTTAATGCAAAAGAAAAATATAATATGAAAATACTATTGCGCAAGTGGAAAAAACCGATGGGAAAAACCGTGTGAAAATTCTTCTTATCGTGAGAATATTATTAAAATAAATGGTATTACATAATCTGTGTTTTTCCAAATAATTACAAATATCATTTAATAATTATTATTTTAATTCTTTTATGAAATCCATATCCTGTTGGGTTTTTATACAATTAAGCAATCGACTTTTCATATATATATATATTTGAGTGTGTGCGAGACTTTTACATTTGGTACGAAAATAAACAATGAAAAAATTGAAATAAAATTTCTAATGTGAAAAGAGCATTCAAATCAACAAAATCTTTCAAAATGTTAAAAGTGCGAAAACAAAACTTTCAATTTGGTAAAATTTGAAAGAACTGAAATCTTCAAAAATGTTAAGATCGAAAGCAGCAAAAAAAAAAATCTTTCAATTTGTTAAAATTTAACTTTTCTTCATTCGATAATCGTTTGCATGGTCTTCCTTTGCGTCTCATTTTCAGTTGTATCTCTCAGTATTATCCCAATAATTTCAATTGCCAGTAACTGTAAAGATAATATATTCGGCAGTATGGCAATTCAAAAAAAAATCTAAAAGTATGTTAACTGTGAGTAGATTTTAGAATATGATGGTTTGGAAATGTTACAGTTAAGTTGTAATGTAAAAAAAATTAAAATGTTAAAAAATGTTAAAAGTTCAAAAAAAATTGTAAGTGTTTGAACAAATGTAATGTCGATTACCATGTAAAAGTAAATGATATAGAATAAGTACTATGTATTTACTGTTAAAAGAGTCATATAGAATCATATATGAAAAAAAAAATTGAAATAGAAAATGAAAAATCGTAAAAATTTCAAAAAAATCTTAGGGATTTGATACTAATATTTTATTAACTTTGGTCAAACAAAAATTATATATGGGATATATATTATATATATATATATATATAACCATTTTAAAGTAAAATTAATATTAAGTAAACACTTATTAAATATATTAATTATAAACATCAGTTAAATACTAGTTAAATATTAATCAAGATTACTCCTAAAATTCTTTGGTTAGGTATTCAAAAATTTCAAAAATCAATTAAGATTAGTATATAAAAAATCTCAAAAAAAAATAAAATCAATTAGTGTTATCTTCTAATCAATCAATTGTAAGATTAAAGTCTTCCTCTTATTGAGAAACTTTCAGTGTGTGACAATCTAGTGGTAGCAGTATATTTTCTGCCCTGCCATGTTAAATTCCATCTTACAGGTAAAGTATTTAAAAAATATTGTGATCTGTAGCTATAAGAAATTGTTTTTCCTACTAGTTGTTCGCCTAAGAACTTGAATATTGTTTTAATGTTGTTCCTTTTGTATTGTCGTAGCCATATTCCTATTAGATCTCTGGTGTTTGCATATGATGAAGGTAACAGTTCATATTTCAGTTTCAAAACATCTATTTCACTCATATAATGTGTTAGCTTTATTGGTATGTCAAACACGTCGATGGTCCATGCTTGAATACACATTGTCATGAACAATTCTCTGTTGTTGATGAAATCTGCTCCATTTACTATCTCTTTGATCATTGTATGTTCTATACCTTCTTTTGAATGAATGCTTCTAAGCTTTAATAATTTATATAAAATTCTTGGGGATATTCTTTTTCCCATACTTCGTCGTGTTACTGAATCTATGTTATTCCAAAATTTTGTTAAAAGTTCTCTATAATTAACAGGATAACTTTCTTCTAAAGTTATTTTCTCTAAAATTACCTCTAAAATATCACTAAAACCTCCTAGATAGACTAGTTTTCTCACTATATGCGCACATTCTGTGCAAAATAAGCTTTGAAATGGATATTCGAGCAAAATTGATAAATGTGCTGTCATTTCATCACCATTTCTTAATGAATATAATACATTTCTTTGTCTATCAGCTTTAGTTAGCATGTTAGAGATTTCGTATATGGTCTTAGTGTTAGTATAAATTGGTCTAATGGATCTAATTATGTTTCTGTTCTTCCTCATTATGGCTTGTGCAATGATTTCCAACTCTTCCCATTCTTGAATTTCATTCAGTTCTTGAACTATCTTGCTAAGTTTATTCTCGTTACCATTTGACAAACAATCTTCTAGTAGAAATCTGCTATTATGTCCGTTGTATTCTCCTGGTACATAATCATCTAAATATACTTGTACTCTTGTGAAATCTTCATTGTTATTTCTTAAATGTTCTTTAATTCTGGTGAATATTTCACTATCTTTAATCATTCCTAGGTGATCAAAACAATCGTGATCAAACATATCTATTACGTCACCTATTTCCATTGGAATACGATATTGGACTCGGGTAGTAACCCAATCAATTAGTTTCGTTATCAATATCTTTACCCATAATTGGACAAGTTCTTGCAATATCTTAGGAATTGGCAATAATAGACTGACCTGACTAGATATCACTGTTTGCTTCCTAGTCTGTATTCTGTGCATTGTATCAAATTCTGTTTCATAGATTTCTCTTGATGCCTTTTCCTGACGCCATTCGCGTTCCAAGTTTCGTCTTAGTATCATCTAGAACTGTTGGTGACAATCGTCAATACTCCAACTTTGATAGCGGCAAGATCCGACAATCTTCTTGGCGATGTAAAGTTATCGACTTCCATCTATGCTAGAAATGATTTTAGTTACAAGCAAAAAAAAATATAAAATCTTAAACTATTGGTTAGACCTATTTTGTTGAAACATACTTAAAATTAAATAAAATGAATAAAATTATAAAATTCAGGTACCTTTATGTTTAATAAAATACCCGTAGTATGAACTTAAAGTCAAAGGTTATTAGTATAAAAAGAAAATCAATAAAAAATATTTTTATTGTAAAATATATTATTACACATATAATAATCAATATGTACATACAAATAAAAATTCGACATCTTTCTTTTAAAGTTTCTTTTCTTTTCACTTTTAGCAATAGAGATAGTAAGGAACTAGTCTTTACTGTCTTTACCACTAAATGTGACTCTTCTTATGTTCTTGAATCTGACTTTCTTCGCAGGTACATCTGGCTGTTTTCTTGGAGGTATATCTGGAGGTAGATCTGATGATCTTCTTGGAGGTAAATCTGGTGGTTTTTCTGGCAATTCTGGTGCTGTAGGATCCATTCTTTCGGTTCGAGATGTTGACTGTCTTGTCTGAACAGGTGATCTTTCTATCATCGTATATTGATGTTTTGGTCTATATGACAAATCTTTTTCTTTACCTCTAGTTCTTCGAATAGGTTCATCTACCGGTTGTGATACTGGTAATGCTATTGCTTGTTCTTCATCACCGAACATTTCTTCTGTTCTTACAAATATTGGTTCTTCTGGTTCTAATGTAGCTTGTTTCATTTCACTTTCTTGTGCTGATTCTGCTACTGGTTCTACATCTTCATCTACAGCTTCAGGTGCTTCTTCTTCCACGTTAAGCTTAATTGTATTCCTCCTCCGTTATATTTCTATTGGTTTTAGGTGTTCTCAGATAAATTACTCTAGTTTCACTTTCATCATCGTCATCTTCATGTTTTCCATACTTATTATATTTATTTTGTTTCTTCTTTCGTAAGTTAACATTAATTTTCTGTCTTGTGTCTGAGGATATATTTATATCGGTTTCTTTATTAAATTTCTCATCTTTTCCTCGTGTTCTAGCTACTTTAAAGTTATCTACATTTACTCTATATATCTTGCCTGTTGTAGGATCTCTTAAGATATAGGTATTACTTGTTTCAAATTCATTCCCGTAAGCTTCAATTCGAAATGGACCTCTCCACTTTCGGAACAGTTTAGGTGATAGGTGTGGTGGTTTGATTCTCTGAGTGTACACCAAATCTCCTATTTTTATTGGTCTATCTTTTGCCGTTTTGCTGTTCTGAGTCGAGTATCTTTTAACTTCCTTTTCTAATGTTACTCTGGCTTGTCTTCTTATTTCCTTAATTCTTTCATACAAATTTTCTATCTTTTCATCCTCCTTTATAGGTTTAGGATCTTTAGATTTTATTAATGTTTCGGTTGGTATGTCTGATGGCATACGCTTCGTGTAGCCATAGAGTAAGAAATGGGGATCTGTTTTAATGCTACTGTTGTATGTGTTATTTATAGCTGCTTGGGCCAAAGGTAAATATTGGTCCCAATCTCGCTGATTATCTTTAACGTAACATCTCAGAAAGTTCGCTATATTTGCGTTAGTTGTTTCTACCAGACCATTTGAATTGGCGTGGTAGCTACTTATCTCTACCTTTTTAATTTTAAACTTTCTACATATACCTTTCATGAGTTTTCCTACAAATTCTAATGCATTGTCAGAGATTACTGTATCAGGTACTGTGTGGCATACTACTATCCTATCAATAAAAACATCTACAATCTTATCACTATCTCTCGATCTCAATGCTGCTAATTCTACATATCTTGTTAATTGATCCTTGAAGACGAGTATATATTTATTCCCTTTTGATGAAACTGTTAATGGACCCATTATGTCCATAGCAATCTTTTGGAATGGTTGTTCTGCTAAAGGATATGTTTTTATGATTGCCTTCTTAGGCTTAGATCCTTTCGCTTCTTGACACGTGTGACAGCTTTTGCAAAATTCTTCCACTACTTTTCTAATATTTTGAAAATGATATCTCCTCCTTAGTTTTTCTAGAGTTCTTTCTGACCCACTATGACCTTGTATTGAGTGAGTCATATCAATGGCTATATCTATCAAAGATTTGGGTAACCATATTTTATAGTTTTCTTTTATCTTTATATAAATCATATCTTTAAAGAATTTTAAACCTTTTATTCTTTTACCCTTTTGTAGCTCTCCATATTCTACCTTCATTTCGACTGCCTTTCTTTGTTCTCTTGAAATCGTTGCGGTATCTAATGTTAAAATTTCATCTGTTTTATCTATATCTTTAGTGTTATTATTAAACTTACCTTTATCTGTTTCTTTGTTATTGTTATTGGAGTTCTTAATTTTCTTTATTTTAAAACTATTATTTTCTTTAGGATGGTGCTCTATCATATTGAGTTTTTCTTGTCTTGTTTCTTCTGCTCTTATTTCTTCATCATCTATTTCACCTGTATCAGGGATATATCTTGACAAGAAATCTGCAACTGAGTTCTTCGTACCTTTTATATGTTCAAATGTTGGATTGAAATCTGATACTGTCAAAGACCATCTAGCTAATCTAGCCGTTGGATAATCTTTCTTAGTGAATATTGCTACTGCTGCTGAATGATCGCTTTTTACTTTTATCTTATAATCCATATATTAAAGTTCTAAACTCCCTAACGCAAGATGATTCCCAAACACCCATCTCCTGTAGCGTTATTAATTTTTTTCCGCTTTTATCAGTGTTCTTGCTCTTCTGTAAAGGCTACGTAATTCTTTTCCTTTTATCTATCTTCTTCAGGTGGTATCGTGTTCTCTTTAATCCATGGATGGTTTAGGTTATGAAATAACACCTTGTTGAAATTTGGATATTGTGATTAGATCTTAAGAACAATAAATCTTTCAGTTTATTCAATGATCTTTCTTGTTCCTCTCCCAAATGTATGAATTCCCTGCCTTTCTTAAGTAGTTTAAGCTCAGAGTGTTCCAGCAGTACTTCTAAAAAAAGTCGAAGCTGTTCTGAAAAAAATCCAAAGAAACCAACCGAACACTTCTGGGGACGCTGGTGTCCCTTATTTTTCTGATGCTTTAGCTTCAGGCCCAGCACTTGACCTGTGATCATATCCTAAAATACTATTTTCCTTAATTTGCATTTTTCCATTTAATCTCTTGAGTTGGTATTTCAAAGCTTCAAAATCCTTGATAGTTATTAAAAAGTGAGAAGGTGTTATCTTAGAGAGTATATTATTATATCGTCAATGTATGATAAACAATCTATGCTCTAGCAGTCACTAATACCTTCAAACCTATCACCCCTACTGAACACGGCGGAGATTGTTTCAAACCCATCGGTGGTGACGTGGCTGATGTAGCATCCTCTCTGTGTCAAAATGCTAGTAAGTGGTCTTCTGTTCTCTTCTTTCGCTTTTACTGCTATCTGGTAGAACATCGAGAAGATCGCATGGTAGCTAACATACTAGCTCGTCCTCATGGAGTTCACCGTATCCTCCATGAAAGGAATAGAAGCTGTCTCCTACAGACCTTCATTTATTTGATCTTCCTAGTCAAGACACAGCTGTGTGGTCCTAGGCGATCACCCTTGGTATCACTTAGTACTATGGATTACTGTGGGGACACTGATGGTTCAATCAGGTTCTTCCTCAACTGGTCCTCTGTCCAGTTATTAATATCTTTCACAAAAGATCTAGGTTGCTGATGCGGAGTGAATAGGACCTTTGGGCATTTCTCATCTAGTTCTAGTTTAAATTGATAGTTGGGGAACTGCCCTATGGGATCATCTGCCTGTCCCACAACGTCTCTGTTTTTCATGAGAAAATCAATAATATTTTCAAGTTCCTCAGGTCGTTGTAACACTCTATACTTTTCTTCATCCTTCGTCAGTATCTCTTTGTATGTCATATATAATTCTTTCTCTGATAACCCTTCAGTTATTGTGGGTATCTTCCATTTTTTATAATCTTTTCTGGACTCTTGCATGGTTTGTGCATGTATTTGCTTCATCATGGTATTGCGTGTTGCATTGACTCTTTCTATTTCTGAATGATTTCTTCTCAAGACTGGATAGGCTGTTGTTATGGCTTCACCCTTTATTATTTCAACAGGGCGGCTCCCTAAATTAATCAGCTCTATAATTATATTACCTTCCTTCACATTTGATAAAGTATAAAGATGGCTGCGCTACCTCTAAAGGCATCAGTTGGTACTGTAATTACTATGCTGTTGTCAGGTAATTGTTGCGCTTTTTCATCTTCAATTTTAGCTTCTAAAATGTATTTAAATTTAGGTAAAATTCTTTTATTATTATTAAGTTTAACTATACACATTGTATCTGTGTCTTCATATAAATCAGGTTCTGCATTTATTTCAGGTGTGTATTTATCTAAGTTTTTACCATTATTATTTATTACCAACAACTTTTCTTTTATTCTTTCTTTATCTGCTGTTGACATAAGTTGCTTCGTGTCACTTTGAACTCGAGAGTTATGGGCTACAGTCACTTCTGTTGAGGTCTTTAAGCCTTCTTCCCGTCGAAGGCGATGACTAGATGTAACTCATCGTCGCCTGGGACCCACGCCCTTTCCTTACTAATGATCCACAAAGTATGCGCCTGTTCGGTAACATCTTTTTCTATGCTTATGATGTGACTTTAGGCGATTTCCTAAGTTTCTCTTACTTGTAGTTGAAGTTGATGCTTGTTGGCTGATCAATTCCAAGTTCACATCTGTATCAATACTAGTTTGGTTCCACTTAAGTTCACCTCGGTTTGGTGTTATGGTATTAAACGTCTTACGTACCATTGACGTACACACAGGCTGTGTGATTTGAGTTTCAGACCTTGTACCGCTATACTGGCCTCTTAGCGGGTGCAGATTGCTTGTTTGAAAGCATTCCACATCTTGATTGTGTTGAATGGCTGAGTTTTCAGTGCGGGTTGCGTCACTCTTCCATCTTCTAGCCCCTTTACCATTCCTGGTTCTCTTTCCATTCGCTTTGGCATATTTTGGATACCTTGGGGCGCCTTCCTCAGTATCCTTATACCACTTTGAATATCTAGGAGAGTTCGGTGTGTATCGTTGAGCATTGGATGGTGCGGTGCGGTACCGTACTGTGTCGTCACCATCAACCAATATCTTATTTTCAAAATCTCTTCTATGATTACTCCAATACTTTCTCTTCCAACTATGGTTGGGGTTTCTTGCAAAATTCTTTTAATACTATTGGTATCAGAGCTCTGACTATAACCGTGTTTGGACATTTACTCAGAAATCATATTCTAATTTCTCTTCATCATGATCGAAATATTTCGTTTGATCAGATGGATGAGGAATAAAATCCTCATAATCTAACTCGTGAGCGCTGTGCTCATTCTCACTATAATTATTTTCTAAATCGGAATCAGATGATTGACCATTATGCTCATTCTCATCAAGGGATGTGTATGAGTCTTCATCTGTATATTTGCCAGTGCGCTGTATCATATTTGCCGATTCAAGTGCGTACTCCATACTAGTGTGGTTGTCGCCACTCTGGACATCGCTTTCAGAGTCCTCTTCAAAGATGTCTGACTCTTCTTCCTCACGGATTACAGGTAGATCCGGAGTTCTTGAGACTTTATAACAATACATGTCACCTTCAAAGACATCAGCCATGTGAGTCTGAGGTGGTCTTTTATATCTTTCTCTACTGGTATCCTCGTACCAGTCTTCGGCATCATCTTGGCTGTTTCTTGAGTACCTATTATTATTTTGGTACCAGCCTTTATTTCTGCGCCTATTTCTGCGCCTATTTCTGCGCTTTCTATTATTTTTTGCCAGTTCTTTCTATTATTACCTCGATTATTAAATCTACCCTTCTGCCATACAGGATTCGGTTGTTGCCGCCATCGGTTTCTACGGGCGTATCCACCATTGATACCACTGCATCGGTTCGATCTCTGGTAGGGTCGACGACGTCTTACGTATTTCCTCCGTTGCTGCCAGCGATTCCCCGTTGTTCCTGATGTCTTATCTTCGCAGATTATGTTCGATCGTTGGTTGGAACATTCCTTGTCCACCATTTTCGCGGATAGTTTTACCTTTTTGTCTACCATTAACGGTATCGGGTTGTTCACATCTACTTTTAAACCTGTGCCACCTTCCTCTTTGAAATAGCACTTTCTATCCTTAAAATCGAATATTAGTGGGGTCTGTGACAGTATATCACAGCCTAAAATGAGATTACCTTCGAAATCACAGTTATCTCCTACAATTACAAATTTGAACTGACATGATCTATTAGCTATCTCTAATGTAAGTGTGGTGATTCCGTACACCTGTATTACACCCTGGGTAATACTTTCAAGATTAAGTTTAATGTCTTTGGAAATTAAATCAAAACTACCTTCTAAATCGTTAAAGTGTGTGTATTTAAGAATGTTAAGGGACGAACCTGAATCGATAAAAGCTCGTTCATTATGATAATACTTATCATTATTGCTTAAAATACTACAATTTAAATAATATGCGGCTACTCTGGTGCGGTGTGGTGCAAGATGGTCTTGCTCCGCGTGACTAATATTACACACTTTGTGCGGCAATGGTGTCTTATCATCCATTACTGAAGCCATCTGTCAGCGTGGTGCTTCCGAATAGGTTATCTATTCTGTAAGGCGCATGTACACGCCTGCCTTTTTCAAAGTCTTGTTCAACGAAGCCACGTCTTTTATCGAGCTCCTGCCATTTCATATCCGATCCCAAGCCGTGTTTATTATACGATAACGTTCGCTACGATCGCTCTTTCTTGGTCGGTGTCTCACCTCCTTTCCAATATTTGTCTACAATCCTGGTGTATACGTCACGATGATTCGTTTGTCCAGTCTACTCTCTCTGAACTGACAGTTCTTCGTTATGAGCCTCTCCTAGTAGTTCTTCTCCAGAATGGAGAAACTATTTATTCAAGTCTTGGGCATTCTTGATAGAGGAGTTTCTGTTCCAGAAAATCAATGCACTTTCGACACTTTATTTACCTGTACTCATTAGATTTCAAGCTCTTTGGCTTGCTCCTCTCTGAGTGAATCTCTGTGACTTGGGGAAACTTACTGCCCCTCCTCTGACCTATTAAATTTATCCAAACGTACCTCTCTCGTATGCTGCGGTCCCTATCACTGTTACATAGTCGACCATAAGCCAGGCCCTTTGGCATAGGGTTTGTACTTCTAAATCGTTGCTCTGCCTACTACTCACTTCTAGCCTCAGTTGTCTTTGTTTATAGGAACCGATTTTCATTTGGAGTCCTGGGATACTTGTGATCCCTACTGTAATGAGGATCGTAATTGCCTCTTCTATATTTGCGGTCATAATCTTTTGGCCAACTATTGCCAGGTTTTCTGTACCTTTCGGCTGAACTTGCTGGTCTAAATTGTGGTCTACTACCTCTATTGTCAAATCTATTCTCATTTCTCTTTATCCCTCTCTCAAAATTATCTCCTATTGCACTTATTTTATCATCAGCTCTTCGTCTATTATCTACTTTCTTTGCACTAAGTTTACTTATCAATTCAGAAGCTGTATTTTCTTTAGTAAAGATCTTTGCCACTTTCTCTTTAGTCTTTGCATCTGTGAACTTCATATAAGTGTTACCCCACAACAACACTCTTCTCATCTCTTTACTCACTATTATACCATATCTCAATTCGAGTTCTTCAGAGAACTCTATCACCAATCTTCTTAACTTATGACAAAAAGTCGCTAGGGTCGAACTTTTACCCAATTTCATTGACGTAAGTTCTTCAAAGACCTCCCAAACACGAAATGACGTTAAAGGGGCTAAATTTTCAAGTAGTATCTTCTTAAATTCATCGTAAGAAGTTGCTTCAGAAAGCTCTGGGGTTGCTTCTAGCGCTATTCTTGCTGAAGAGTTTGCATCTGCGCTTATATGGACAAGGGCGCAAGTTATTTTTTCTTGGTCTCTGGTTATGCCCTCCTGAGCGAAGTTATGCTCAAGTATTTTTAACCATGGGGACCAGTGGATGCGGCACCGATTGCTGGGGGCCCATCCAATATGGGAATTTTAATCTTGGACATAAAAAGTCGGTTCACATTTACCGCCGTCATATTTTCTCTCTCGCTACGTTCGTCTTCTCCCGTCATATTTAAAGGATTCTCTAACACTAATGCAGGTGTGTGTGGTGGTGTATGTGTGGGTTGCTGTGTAGCTACTGTTACCGGGGTCTCCGGGGGACTAAGTGGTGATCTCTCAGGAGTGATAGGTCTATCTGACCCTTGGGACATTTACTATCGAGCCTTCTCGTATTGACTCTCTACTACTTAAATTATATTAAAAGTTTTACTACTTAGTCCCGGCACTTTCACACCAAAATGAAATATATATGAATATAGTGAGTATCTATAGTTATAATATGATATATTATGATATATATATCTAAGTATATATTTATATAAAACTACACACAACAAAAGATAACCTGTAGATTATATATATATAAAAATATAAAATGTAATGCACCACACACAAAATTGAAGTCACCATATATATATATATATTGTAGATAAAAGAAAAATGTATATATATATGTTACATATATATATATTATATATATTATATATACTTTCAAAGTCTACTTTATTATTCACCTTTTTATACTTTAAAGAAATCGGGGATTTTTAAATTTGATGTAGGGGGTTCAAGAAAGTATGACTCGATGGTGTTTTGATATATGATGCAAACAAGTATTACAGCGTAATATAGAACAATGAATATACAAGTTGTTATTAAGGAGTAAGCGTTCTCGCTCATAAAATTTAAAAGTTAAAACTTCTTGTGTGTACCCAAATAGCACACACACACTTATGTGTATTTACTTTCTTACGCACATGTGTATATTTATATATATTTATATATATATAAATATGATGTGTCTAGTTATTGTTCTTTAAACGCTTTAATATTTGTTACGTTACTAATTATGGATGCAAAGTGGCTTTAAGCAAGAATATTATTTATAAGACTTGGTTTTGTAAGCAAATTGAGATGGTTTTATTGTTAAAAAAAAATTAGTGTTCTTCTATTTAACTATTTTTAGAGAGAAAAGATTTGTGGGATTGAAAATTTTCTTTAACAGATAGATTGTGTTAAATCAAGTGCAATGTTTTACTCTAATCGCGTAAAGTTTTTTCTAATACTTTTAAGGGATTTTTAATGATTACACTGCCTCAATATTTTTCTTTACGTACTTGTGCAAGACTTTATGTGCAAATGAATATAAATACGACTATATATTTATATATATATATATATTTCTATATATATATATACTCATACAAAGTATTTATATTGGCACTTTTGACTTGTGATCTCTTTAGGATCTAAGCAAGTCAGAAATTACTGAGAATAGATACAATGAGAATTTAGACTGACCTTTTTACCACATAGATGGCGATTTGACCTTGTTCCTTTTGGAGTTTCCTTCTTGGGTTTTTGGACGTCTTTGTTGTTAACGAAAATTTTCGGAGTTTTCGATTACTCCGAATGTACGATTTGTCTGGGCTTATTTAGACGTCACCAAATTTGGAACTCACTTACTTTTGAAATTTTTGTATTTATTTTCTTCACTGTTTATGAAATAAAGCACTTCTTTCTTCCGGATTGGACTTTGTAGGCTTTTAATTTCAGCTCTATGTAGATGCACCTTTACACGGCTGCATCGACCTAGTTTCTTCTAAGTCCCGTTAAGATCGGACGCCAACTGACGGGCTGCCGTTTGTTTAGCTTTTCTAGGTCTTTTCTGTTTACGACAGGTTTTCTCAAAACCCCTTACTTTTTGAGCTGTTATACCGCTTCTGATGCGTGTTTGAAGTTCAAGAAGATTTTTTCGGGTATTTAGCCCTAGGGTGTTTTCTAATATTTATATAGCGGTTTTAGCTAAAACTGCAGCCTCTATAATGAATAAAAATACCTATCACGCTCCTAGGTATTCCTGGCTTTTGACTACTTCTTGAAGAAATGTATATGAAACTTTATTCAGTTTTTATTCTTTATTCTTATAGTTCTATATTTACATCAATAGATTATTGTCGTAATTTATGAAGTTAAGGAATTAAATTCATTAGTGCTTTCAGAAAGTTAATAAATTAATAAATGTCAATTTCAAAAGTTTTCAACAAATGTTTATATGTTTATTTAAGTTAGGTTATGTTAAGCAAATATTAAGCAATGTTTAAAAGTTTAAAATAGATATTTTAAAAAGGTTCAATATATTTAAAAAGTTTAAAGTTTTAAAAACAAATTTAAAAAGTTTCAAGCCCAGACTCGTACTTTAAAAGTCTTTCTGTAATTTAAAATTTCACTGATATATATATATTTTCTATATATATATATATATTTGTTACCAAACATATATATACATATCATATATATATATATATATATATATTATATTATACATCGTTTTAAATTGCACTACTATACATATATATATTTCTATATATATATATATATTTGTTACCAAATATATATATATATTATTAATATAATATATATATATATATATATATATATATATATATATATATATATATATATATATATATATATATATATATATATATATATATATATATATATATATATATATATTATATTATATATCGTCGTAAATTGCACTGCTCTATATATATACATATATTTCTATATATATATATATTCGTTACCAAACATATATATACATATCATATATATATATATATATTCACAATTGTTTTTCAGGTATGTTATTAATATATATATATATTATTATATTTTATATGGTATGCAAAAAAAATTTTTTAGTTTCGCGTTACACATAAATGTACATAATTTGTGTGTTCCTGGCACACACGTAAAATATATCTTTTTACGCCCAGTTGCCTGGTTCACACATAGTCATGTAAGTTTATGTGATTAAATATATTTTTCTCACGCTCAATGACCTAATAAAATGACGTAAGTATGAATGTCGTATTAGTAATGTTGTAGACGGCAATTTCTTTCCATTATTATTAATAATATTTTTATTATTAATATTATTATTATTATTAATATTATTTTTATTATTATTATTATTATTATTTTTATTATTATTATTAATATTATTTTTATTATTATTATTAATATTATTTTTATTATTATTATTCCATTATTATTTTTATTATTATTATTAATATTATTTTTATTATTATTATTCCATTATTATTATTTCGAAGTTAATTTGTTTTGCAACTAAAATGGCTTCGAAATTTACAACAATAAAATTTTTAATAATAAAATAAATATTAATATTTATATCTCAAAAGTTTTGAAGCTAAATAAATTTCAAAATTTGAAAAAATAAAAATTAGAACTTTGAATTAAAAGTTTTTAAATAATAATAAAAATCAAACTGCATCGTCTACTTACATTACCAAAAATATTGTTGGGGACGGAATTTATTTTAAAGTAATATTTAAAATTTGTTTTTAAATAAATAAAAAATGATTTTAAAATTGGTCTTAAAATTTAATTCTGAAATCGCGTTGATTCGCTTTTCCAAAAATTTCTAAGTTAAAATAAAATCTTGTAAATTTTAATAAGTGTAAATTATTGAGAATTTTTCTAAGTTCAAAAATATTAAAAAGTTTTCTGAGTTAATTTTATTTTCTAAAAAATTTTTTAAGTTAATTTTATTTCAAAAAATTTTCTGAATTCTTAAAATTTTTCTAAGTTATTTTATTTCGATATGCAACTTTTCTAGTTACACTTTTATTCTAAAATTTTCTGTTAGATTTATTTTAAAAATTTTCTAAGTTCTGAAATTTGTCTAATTTAAATTTATTGCGAAAAAATTTTGTGAGTTAATTTTATTGTATTAAAAATTTTAAGTTCTTACTATTTGACTGCAGAAAGTAGCTGTTAATTTAATTTGAAAATTTTAAATTAATTTTTAATTTGAAAATTTTTCAAATTAATCTTTAATTTGAAAATTTTAATTTGAATTTTAATTTGAAAATTCTGAGTTAATTTTATTCAGTACTTCTGCTATTTTTAACTCTTCATCTCCTATTTTATGATATTTAACTCCTCCTGTCTTTTCCTTTTGTATAGTAAGTTGAGGTTGTCGGCATAATGAGCTCTAGCTCCTGATCCCTTCCTTTTATACCCATTAGATGTTTATCGAAATCTTAATTTTGATTTAGCAACAGGATGGGCATCCTGTACAATGTTACGAAATTTCAACTTTTAATGCAAAAGAAAAATATAATATGAAAATACTATTGCGCAAGTGGGAAAAACCCTTGGGAAAAACCGTGTGAAAATTCTTCTTATCGTGAGAATATTATTAAAATAAATGTTATTACATAATCTGTGTTTTTCCAAATAATTACAAATATTATTAACTAATTATTATTTTAATTGTTTTATATGATTTCCATATCCTGATATTCCCGTCATTAAGCAATCTCATATATATATATATATATATATATATATATATATATAAGGTTATATGTTATATATATATATATAAATAATATAGTATATTATATATATATATATATATATATATATATATATATATATATATATATATATATATATATATATATATGTTATTACTTTTTATATATATATATATATATATATATATGTATATATATATATATATATATAAGCAGCAACATATATATATGAGTATATATATATATATATATATATATATATATATATATATATATAAGTTATAGCATAGTTATTATATTATAGTATATATATATATATATATATATATATATATATATACTACTTTCGTCAAAAAATAACGCACCACTAGGGTAAATATCACTCAAGAAGGAACGTAGCGACCAACCCCATGAAACCCCACACCAACACAGACGACATCATCAGTGTAACTATGTAACCACCAGCAGAGAATTCGTTGCAGTATTGGGGCCGTCACCGAGATAAATTTAGGAAAACATAAACCACGCACTAAATCTGCAGAGGAGGGGTAGGTTATGGCGGGGTATAATCGAGCGAGAATCGCCCATACGAAGCGCATCTGATAAACATATAGTGTGTCAACTTCAAGAGATCAGTGCGTGCAGATAACAACACTCCACGCCGAAGCGGACACGGGCACAGGACACACTTTGGTCGATGGCGCACATAAACGACATGGTATCCAACGGTTTCAGGAAACCCTGGACACATGATCGCCGGCGAGGACAAAGTAGGCCCCCCAGGGCCACGACACCAGTGGAAGACCGATTTAGCGTCTGCGTGCATTACGAGAGCGCCACACAACGGCACGATATCTGCAGATACAGCTGGCGTACACGGCAACAGGGTGAGTGACAATACAGTGCGTAGACGCCTTACGGGAATATAATTGCCGGCCTCGGAGGCCCGCCATTTCACACCACACCACGGCACGCCATCGAAGGGGCAACTGCGATTTGGGTTCGGAAAACACATCCATTGACGATCGACGATTGTGCAAAGGTAAAGCCCCTTACGCACGAGTCGAGAGGGTATTTGTACGCCTTTGGACAGGCGTAAAAACCAGAGTATACCAACGACCGACGGAGAGGTTCGCGCAATGTGCTGCAGGTGCCGTCGTTTGGAGGAGGGTCGGTTATGGTCTTGGGAGGCATCTCTTTCGGGGCCTACGGAGTTGTACATCTTCGATGGAGGCACTCTTACAGACGTAAGGTATATCGCAGACATCCTCGAAACCCATATGTCGTGCCATATGCTCCCTACATTGCGACTCTTTCTTTATCTTAATGCATGGCGCAAGACCACATAGTACCAATGCAGAACGACTACCTAGACGGTTCAATATGGCATCGGTGGCCAGCATAAGGCCCGAATCAACTCAATCGAACATTTGTGGATATCCTGAAACGTCGGATCCTGACAGGCTGCAACACCCTCCACGGTCCTCCCTGAACCTGCGATAGGCAACGGCTGACGTGGCGGGATCAAACGCTCTCTTCGTCCAGGACATTCACACTCATCGAGGTGTGGCATGCCGGTACTGTGCTCAGCCAGTCATCCGTGCCAGTGGTCGCTACACCGGTACTGGGAGCACAGACCAACACCCTGCGGCCATCGCCGTAAGTACCAACATAACGTGCTTGCACCTGAACTTCCGTCCCCGCCGGGTAGACCCTTGGCTGCACCTTGGCCTCACACTCTATCAACCTACGGTTCTGGGGAGGAATCCATCATGTTCTTGTCATTGTCCAATAAAGTGTCTTCCTCGTTCTTCAACCTTTTCTACCCCTCCTTCGCCACCACGTACCTTTGTGGTGCGTTAATTTTGACAAGTGTATATATATATATATAGCATATAGCAGCAGGCGTGAGGTGATATAGTGGCAGTGGAGTATAAGTATAGCATATGCATATATATATATATATATATATATATATGCAGAAGAGCGAGAAAGAGAAGAGAGAGGTATGGCAGGGCAGGGTACAGTAGTGGATGTGGTGAAATAGGCAGGCGCATATATATATATAAGTTGGCTAAGGCTGGGTTATATATATATTATATATATATATATATATATATATATATATAAAGTCCTATTAGAAGAGCAGGACTAAAGTGATAAAAGTGTTTAAAACAAAATTAAAATCCATACAATGCCTACAAGGGCAGATTTCGCAGGTGAGCACAGACGCAGATCTTAATGTGGTATTAAGTAAATTCAGCAGAAACCACAGACGGTGAAAAATAATTCTACGGAACAGAAGTGGCTGGGGAAAAGGAAACACCATAGAGAATAAGTCTGGGATTTGCTAATATCCACACTATATTCATACGCAGATATTGCACCCCTACTTCACCGAGGGAATCGTAAACGGGTGATGCGCGAGTGGTTAGTTTCTTCGAGCACTTGCCGCTGCAATATCAAAGAAATGAAACAAAACACCAACATCACTTTGCAAAGATAAAGGGTCAAATAAATTGGAAAGA
>JABUQX010101705.1:52500-67500 GCA_015478945.1 Trachelipus rathkii
TATAATTATATATATATATAATATATATACTATATATAATATATATATAAATATATATATAGTTATATAATAGCTGTAGGGTCATATGTTACCCCTTGGCACCTGTAGGACGGACTTTATTAAGAGTACTACATAAGAAAACTTACATTTTAAGCACAAAGTGACGAGGAGAGGATTTGCAAGTGGCGATTCTTACATCTTCCTCTTTTCGTTCAATTGAATTGGTTAAAGTGTCCAATTTGGGTCATGCCTCTTAATTGAGTTTAAGCTGGAATGGATTTTTGTATTGTGACCTTTTCGTTTTTTGGCCTCCAGACATTCATCAACACCTGTGCTTTGATAAATGCTTTTTTGAAGATAAACTCAGGATGGTAAAGTGATTTGAAAGTATTATGGATTTATTTAGGTTCTTGTAGCTAGAAAGAGGGGGGAGCAGGATACGAAAGATACGAAAGCAAAAAAGAGGTACTACAGCACCGTTCCCCCGAAAAACAACAACACCTCCTTTTTTTACCAATTCCTCAATTACCATTATATTCTTTAAAACAAATAATACCAAAAAAATATTACCCTCATACCATCAAACAACATTACCCTAAAAAACATTCTCAAACCCCCAAAACAAAAAGAAATTCTCCCCCAAAGCTGTATATATCACATCCCCTGCAATACTTGTAAAAAAAAAAAAAAAAAAAAAAAAAAAAAAAAAAAAAAAAAAAAAAAAAAAAAAAAATATATAGGTGAAACGACAGATCTGCATAGAAGAAAATATTAACACACAAATGATCTGCACACAGACATACAAATTCAACTTAACAAGTCATAAGACGATAACACAAACATTATATCAATATCCAACAATATAAAAACGATTAGAAATATCAATCACTGGAAACGAACGATCGCAAAATCATGGAATCCTTTTTGCATTTTTAATAGCAACAACTACAATAAACATCCCGGTGAAGTTAAAATAGATTTTATTTATAAAACGAATATCTGAAAACGTCAAATATTTCAACAACACCATGAAGAAAATAGCAGAATAACTGAAGCACATTTCACCTGATGAAGTTCAAAGAAATCCCGTCCCTTAATCTGAGGAAGGTCCGCGATGTCGGGACGAAAGCTAGCTTATCTTTTTAAATTTATATATTATCAAAAAGTGTCTTTGTCAATGTCTTTTTTAATTTGTACATTTAGAAATAAATAATATGAAGTGACAATAAAGCATAATGATAAAAGGATCCAAGGTCTTCTTCTCTTAAGTAAATATTTCACTACGCCAAAGTAGTTCTCTAAATATATATATATATATATATATATTAGGTAGTTATATATATAATATATACTATATATATATATATATTTAATATATATATATATAATATATATATATATATTATATATATATATATATAATATAATATATATATATATATCTCTTACGCTGTCCTTTGTGTATAACACGGAGCGACAATCACATCAGCGCCAACATATACTGAGTTTTCAAGGATCTTTAACCTCCACATTGTTTGGATACTGAAGAAGGCATTGGTCCTCAGAAATTGTAGATTCCCTGAGTCTAAATATATTTTTATATATATATTTTATATATATATATATACTATTATATATATATATATAGTATTATATATATATATTATATATATATATATATAGTTATATATAATATATATTATATATATATATATATATATATATATCAGTGTTGTAATTAGTCCGATTTCCAGACATAGAAACTCTGGAATTTGGGGAGAACAATAAGTAACGTGTTTGAAATTTTTTTATTACATTTTTATTAATTTTCATTTTACTTTTTTCATTTTTTTATTTTTTTCATTTTATTTTATTTCTGCTAACATTTACATTTTAAGATAACTATTATTCAAAATTTTACATAAGATTTATTTATCAAGCTAATTATTTGAATTCCTTTTGATGCATGGTTACATGAGAGGTATTATTTAGAAGACATCTTATGAAGACGACATAATTGGTATTGTTAACTAAAAAAATTTCTTCCATAGGTCCCTGATCATTTTATTGGTGAACATGAATATTTCTAAAATGCTTAAACAGAAACCTGCATATTTGCATCAGAAATCCGAAGAGCAAATCAACTGCATAGTACAATAAATTATTGTGTTAGTGGAAGTTATTCCATCTAAAGATCATATATTATTTTACAAAAGAAAGAAATTAAGATGTTTCCTTGAAGAACCTAACAATTTTTTTTAGTTTAATCTTGCTGTACCAGTATTTATCTATTTTGCTAATTGAAAATAATAAGATAATATTTGATTTTAATATACTTTAGAGTATAGTGCTTGATCTGGATATTCAGTGGATGAAAGGTAGCGCCAGTCGCCACTAAACACCCAGATACTTTTTCTAACCACAATTACCCCTAACGCGCACACGACAAGATGCTCGGAAATAATTTTGGTTTTCCAAATGGAAAAAGGGGAGATTAATATTTATCACAATGAGTAGATGAAATTACGCTCACCTTCTTAAATACTGTTGTAATAAATAATTTTTTTATATAAGTAATACAACATGATTGGGTGAGTCTTTTGTATCCTTTATCAGTTAATATAAAATTAAAAATTAAAAAAAAATTCTATTATAAAATACTAGAAAAGAAATGGAAAGTTTTTTTTCCTTTGTGAAAGTAGTAAAGAAATCACAAATGTGTTGGTTTTAGGTTATTTCAACTGTGAACATGTATGATAGTAAATTGGTGAAATTCAACTGAAGAGTCGTACGATAATCATTTTCTGGGCGACATGTCAAATATCTATAATAAAAATTATAGCTTTAAGACCATCGTCTATGTAAAAAAATACTTTAATACTATTGAATTGTTTATGTGACTAACAAAAATTTTCTTTATGTTAACATAAAAATAACCTACATGACATGCAAATAATAATAATAATAATAATAATAATAATAATAATAATAATAATAATAATAATAATAATAATAATAATAATAATAATAATAATAATAATAATAATAATAATAATAATAATAATAATAATAATAGAAACAATAGTATCAATAATAATAATACAAACAATAAAAATAATGGCATACTGATAATTAAGTAATACTACCATTCATTCGTATAAATCAGCTCATTTCAATTTTTGTATTTTTTTTTTAAATTTTTTGAAAAATAATATATATATATTATATATATCTATATATATTATATATATATATATATATATTATATATATAATATATATAATATATATTATATATTATATATATATAATATATATATATATATATATATATATATAATATAGTATATATATATATTAATAATATATTTAATAATATATATATTATATATAATATATATTAATAATAGTGGCTATCAGGATTTTTTTTCGGGGGGCCAGACAAAAATCGTTTCTTAATATATATTATATATATATATATATATATATATATAATATATATATATATTAATATATTTATATATATATATATATCATATATATATATATATATATATATATATAATATTATATATATATATATATATATATAGATTATTATATAATATATATATATATATATATATATATATATTAATTTAAAGCATCTCTGGATTTTAATGTTATAAAACAATAATGATACTTAAAAAAATGCTTAGTGTCTGAAAAAAATTTCGGGGGGTCATGGCCCCATGGCCCCCCCCTGGATACGCCACTGGTATATATATATATATATTATATAATATATATTATATATATATATATATATATATATATATATTATATATATATATATACATAGTATATATAATATATATAATTACTATATTATATATATATATAATCTATATATATAATATATATATATATATATATGTATATTATATTAATATATATATATTTAATATATATATACTTATATATAATATATATAGTATATATATAGATTGATATATATAATATATAATATATATATAATTATAAATTATATAATTAATACCTTTGAACTGTTCATGGTAGCATGCCTCGAATTCCGGTGCATGTTTGAGGCACCACTACGCCAGTTATGAGGGGGAATAAAAGGTGATATATATATAGTAGTATTCAACATATTGGTAGTGTTTGTGTATATATATATTACCCACAATTTTACCTGACCTTGATCTTTTTTTGGCCTTGACCTTTTTTGACCGTGCGACGCCTTTTTTGGCCTTGATATTTTTGAGCCCTTCGAGATGGGGCTTGCTGGACGGAGGCGAAGCTCGTCGTACGTATTGCCTCCTATTTTTTGACCCCCTTTAGGGCTTAGCCCTTTTTGATGTTTTGGCCTTGATATTTCGTCCTTGATACCGTTTGGCCTTAATATTTCGGCCTTGATACCGTATCAAGGGTTGAAATTGACCATTCTTAAAAATTGACCATTCTTTAAAGGTCATTGGAGGGATTAGTAGGGATTATCTTGAGCTCATCCAAGTACCTGCTGCTTGCTTTTGGTAGGTATCTGGTGCCTAACATGAGGTCAAGTAGGTATCTGACCTGTTTGGATCTGTCCTAACTTATTTCATCCGCTGATCGTCATACACACACACACACACCACACACACACACAAACACACACACACACACACACACAAACACACACACACACACACCTTATACCACACATTCACTATGACACTTACATCTACCCATAGATACTTTCACTTACATTTACACTTATAAACACGTACAAACACCTAACAACCCTGTTGGTCTTCCATGGGGCAAATTTTGGCCCACCCTAATTTATGGCCATCCCTAATTTTGGCGGCAGCCCTAATTTTTCGGCCAACCCTTTGGTCTTCCAGGGGACAAATTTTTTGAGAACACAAATTTTTTGAGAGTAAACCCTTTTGTATTCCAGGGTACAACTTTGGCCTTGTAGCTTTTTTGACCATTGTAAAGCCTTTTTGATGGGCTCACTTTGTTATGGCTCAACTTTTTATGGTTCACACTTTGATTGACGTCATCTTTGGCGGTTCATCTTTGATGGTGGCTATATTGATGGTTCAGATTTGATGGCCCAGATTTATTGATTGACTCACTTGATGGTTCCCAATCACCGTCAGGAGTAATCTACCGTGATGTTTCTATTAGTGTTCTATGAGTATTAGATGAGTGCTAGGTGAGTGCCAAGTGAGTGCCCAATGAGTGCCAATGAGTGCAAGTGAGTGCCAATGAATGCATAAGTGAGTGCCACATAGTCAACTGAGTGGCCACTTTTTCAGCCTTTCTATCCTTCCCTGAGCCTCGAATAGCCCCTAATATGGGTGTCTACCCCTAGGTTATAAGGTATGAGGATTCGATGGTGTATATTACAAGTTGCTAGGATGCTTCCTACTATGAGTTAGTATTTTTCTCTAACACTTATAGCACGACAGAATATATATCTAAAGAGTTACACATTTGGGGTAGTGAACGCAAACGTTTCCGAGTCCGCGTCCGCAGGTGAGCCCATCCGCGATGCCTGCCGCGTGCGCCCGGAGGCGCATATTACCGAGTAACCGCCGCCGCGTGTGCCCGCAGGCGCAATATTTACCGGCGTAACCGCCGCCGCGTGCGCTCGCAGACGCAATATTTCCGCGCGAACGAAAAAAATATATCAATGTAAACTATTCAAGAATTTTCTTTCAAATATACAATGAGTCATTCATTTTTACTAAACAAATTGTACGAAATTTTATTAAAACCCTAAATACTTTACATACCTTAAAGCAGTAAATCATAAATCAGTAAAGTGTTACCTAGCACCAAAGGGAATAGTATGCTTTTGTTTTACTGCTTTACTGCTTTTAAAACCTCCAAAAAAAAAAATTTTTTTTTTAAACTATGCTTTACACGTCATTATGTTTTACTGGCTTTAATTTCATATATTTTTAACATTACATAACTTAAAGCAGTAAAATCAGTAAATCATAGAGGTGTTACCTAACACCTAAGGATTAGTATGCTTTTGTTTTACTGCTTTACTGCTATTAACTCATGTTTTAAACCTGCTTTAAACTCATATGTTATATTTGCTTTAAACATATATATTTTATTAACATTATGTTTTCTTTTTCTATTTTTTAATTTTGTTTTATTATATTTTAATTTATTATATTTTATTATTTACTTTATTATTATTTTATTATTATTATATTAGTTTTATTATATTTTATTTATATTTAAAAATTTGTTATGTAAGATAAAAACACACGCAGTGTCTGTTATATAAACATTTTATTTTAATAAAATTGTACGAAGATTTTATTAAAAGCAATATACTTTACTGCTTAACAGCTTTATTAATTCTAATTATTCATTATTCACTTAAAGAGTATGGATGTGGGAAATTTACGTTCCGGAGTCCGGCTACATGTCTTGTAGCTGGGCCGACAGGCTGTGGTAAAACCTTTCTTTATTAAATATTTTTAAGGATAATGGAAAGATTTTTTGAGCAAACCCCTGTAAAAATAATATGGTTTTATAATGTTTATCAGGAAAAATTTAAAGAATTTAAAGAATTATTCAATTTCATGAAGGCATATGCGATATTAGATCGTTTGGAACAATATACATGGTCCAGCAAATTATTGTATTCAGATGATTTAATGCAACAAATGATTTGGAAATAGCAGAAAGCGTTTCACAGTTTTTATTCTCACCATGCCTAATATCTCTGTGTTTTTTCATAACACAGAATGATTTTTTCATCAAAGCAAGCATATGCGAAGTGTTTCTTTAAACACAACAGTATTTACCTATTGTTTTGGCAGAGAAGAGAACATGAGATCAAATTAATGTATTGGCAACTCAGATGTTTCCCCTTCAAAGGAAAGAGTTGTTCTTAAAAGTATATAAAGAGGTTACTTCGATCCCCCACGGTTTTATTTGTTGTGTGAAAACTTCACTACCAAAAAAACACACGACAGAGTGGTTTACTGCCGTACCAACATTCTAAACCCTATGAGAATAGAAACTGTATACATACTGAATAATGAGTGCTTAAGTTGCAAGTATTTTTAAACCTCTTATACAAAAATTTAAAAAAGCGTGAAACCATCTGAAAACGTATTTAACTAATTAGCGAGGATGAGAAATTCATGCAGTGTGTATGTGAAGTCTGTTTAAATCTTACCACATAAAAGGAATGTTTCCTTTAAACCCCAGACCCTCACGAAGGTAAAAGCTACGTCGTTATATTGAAACATCATTAAAAACTAGACGTATTTGTTGAATTTATTTACTGAGCATTTCACCTCATAACATAAAAATCTGAAAAATAAAAGAAGTTACTACAGAGAGGAGGAGGCGTATCCCTTCCATTATCTTCTCCGTTATATAGCTCCCACCTTGATATACTAAGTGGTTGTCCCCCGCATATCTTGATGATGAAGAAGGTTGCATGTACCTTCCATATAATGATATGTAGAAAATGAAGTATAATAATACAGCATTCTGTACAGGGAACTCAGTTTCCTCCAGATTCAGGGCCATTCAAACAACCTCATAGTATGCAGATATTTACCAACAGAATGCATTGGCATTACAACATCTCACATCAACAACAACAGTTTTTGCACCAAACAGAATCGCTTATATTGTGAATGACTCATTATCTTTTCAGCAGCCTCTACCGCCCAGCTTATATGATCCTAAAGTTGAACAGATAAACAATTACGAGAAAGAAATGTACAGGATATTAAATTCAGACATTAACATCAATGAGAAACGCATCTTATACCAAGAAGCCATACAGAAATTGATAGATCTTAAAGACTTGCATCTACATCCACCACTACGTAAAACCCTCTACCCGATGATGTAGATATTCCTAATGAAGTAAAACTTGAGTGAAAAATGAAGATAAATTTTAAACATTATCCTAGGGGAAGAGCTGACCTATTAGAGTGCGTAAATAATTTGGAATAGCTTTATATTAATATGTTAAGAAGAACAATTATCTTTTTTGAATGCAAACAGGGCAGATTCGTACATTGATGATGAATAGTTTAAAGGTGTCAAATAATTGTGGATTGTTTTGATAGAGCTGATCTCTCACGTAACGGAAGAAAGGCTCTGTAAAAAGGAATAGGAATGAGATCAAACCAAGAACTTCAGCTATTAATTTTCCCCATAACTTTAATCTTAAATCAATAACAACATTAGCAGACTTGGATAATTCCCAAAAGATGGCCAAGACTGATTCAGTCCCTCAGGCACTTCTTACGCTTCAGCTAAATATTAAGACAGTGTTAACGAAAAGGAAGAAATAAGAAAAACAAACTTTAAATAAACCTAATGGATTAAAACTTTCGTAATTTTTATGTATTATCATATATATATATATATATAAATATATATTATATTATATATTATATATATATATATTTATATATATATATATATTATATATATATATAATATTAATATATGTATATATATATATATATATAATATTATAATATATATATATTATATTTATTTAGTTTGTAAATGCTGTATATAAATAAATACTGTTATTTTAAGGACCTTTTCTTTTATACCCTTTTACTATTATATATATATAATAATATATATATATATATAGTACTTATTTATATATTATATATATATATATTAATATCTATATATATATAATATACTATTATATATATATATATATATAAATAGCGGTTTACATGTGGGTCAGTAGCCAACATGGAGGCAAAGGAGGTAGTTGATAAGTATTACTTCAATCTGAGGGAACCAAATAGTTTTGGGGGTTTCACTAGGTTTGCTTTAAGGTATCCTAATATTGAGAAAAAAGAGTTAAAAGCATATTTAGAGGGGCGAAGAGGCATTTACTCTACATAAAACTGTAAGAAAAATTTCCTTACACGGAAACCATATCTCCGCAGGAGCTGGCTCGATAGTGGTTGGGCAATTAGATTTTATGCGGAAATTGAATTAAATATAGTTTCTTATTATAATGAAGAGTTTTCAATATGTACTTTTTCCTATTTGACGTATACTCTATGATCGTTGTGGTTGAAGCCCTTAAATATAAAAAGATCAGTTACAGTTTGCAGCTTGCAGTAACTTTTGAAATTATAGAGGGTTGTAAAAGCGTAAGGCTCCTAAAACGATCTGGACAGATTTCAGGAATGGAATTCAAGGGCCGAGAGTTTCAGAGAACTGCTTTGGGAGTGATATGGGTATAAGCTATTACAAATACATTTTTCCGTAAAGCAAAGCGGCTATAGAGTGAAAGAGTACAGCGTACTATTAAAGAACGTTCATAGGTATTTTACTAAAATGGAATACTTTTAATATATTGAATGATATACTGGAGGGCGATCTTGGCTTATTCCTTTATAACAGTCTTACCCATAGACCACGAAGCTATAAAGAGAAACTCCTTTAGAATGTTCAAAAAAACTACGAGTGACATCGACCACATCTGTCATGAAAAAGAAAAACAAAATAAAAGATAATTCAGGAATAAAGTTGAATGATTATGTAAGAGTATCTCGAACAGAGGAAAGATTCAGAAAGGGATATGAAGCCGGATTGGTCTACAGAGGTTTTTAAAGTGCACAATATCCGGCCATTCCGTAGTGATAGTTTAAAGTTATATTACCTGGAAGATTTAGATGGTGAAAAGATAAAAGGAGGATTTTATAAACAAGAAAATACAAAAAAGTAAGGTTCACCGTCTGGTAACTCCAGCGATATAAAATTGGAAAAAAGTATATTAGCTACGAGAAGGTTAAAAGGAAAAAATAACAGGTACTTGTGAACATGGAGGGGTATGCCCTGTTAAGTTTTTAAATACTTTATTAAAGGCAAGTGAAGTTAAGAATCATTAATCAGTTGTCATTATAATCATGGAGAGAGTGTAGATCTTTTTATTTTAACTCTCCATCTTCAGCCTCCTTGGATTTACATACCTGATAATAACTGCTCAGAGATTTTTTAATACAAACTTTGTGTTAATGAATCCTGTACAACTTGAAAGAGAGGCATACGAGGTAGGATTATGTGAAATGATATGTAATACGGGACATAGAAAATTTAACCTTCACAATCCTTAATTCTGGATGGTGGGGTACCGCGAAGTGAAGACTGTGTTGAAACTAATATTACAAGTGGGAAGAATATCTCAGTTATCTGAAAAGGGACACATTGCCAAAAAAAGCTGAATAGACAACATTTGCTACAAGATACTTCTTTGAAGATTAAAACTTTGGGGAGGAGGGCATATTTTAAAATCGGATGCCTGCTATTTTAGGTCATTTTTAAACGATCTTTTTGATATGAGTATTATGTGTAAAAGGATTTACTGGTATACAAAACGTGAAATGCGGTAACCTATGAAAGATAACAAGTAACGTAATAATATTCTTTAAAGATCTTAAAAGTAAGTGTATTAACTGCGAGACGCGTGACATGTTTTTTTCTTTTCTCTCGGATACACGATCACCATCGCAACGTAAAAACTATATTCGTAACGTGCTGATGAGCTGGATTAATATTTTACTTCATGATATCGGCTACTATGGTTGAAGTAAGGGTTATACTACTCTGTGGAGAATAACCCCATGACTTCCACATGGAACAAAAAGATGAATTATTGCAATCGAGTTATTGCATTATACATCACCCATCCGAGATGCTCAAAGCCACACGTCCAGGTATGGCGTTTATGTATCATACAAATAATAATTTGATACATGCAGTATGTAGGTTAATACTAGAGAGGCTCTTTATTAAGAGGTAGTAATATTTTCCCAAAGAGAGTAAAGTTATAATACATTCCTAATGTTCATTATCTTACCTCTGAATAGATCAAAAAAATTTTTTGACTCTTGGGTAACCGTGTGCATATAAATATAAAAAGATGTAGAAAGGAAATTTCCCTCCCTTACATTCGGCGTCAATTGTTATGCAAGTTCATATTAGAAAGAAACAGGCTGCAGTAATTACAGCATAATGGATTATATATATAAGAGGTGTAGTCAGATTATATTTTCATTCATGTTCATTAATCATGCTCCACAGTGTAAAGATAACGTTAGAGAAAGACACTGCCTGTAATAATGGAGACGAAAGGGTATTCAGAGGTAAAAATGCAGAGGGGTATGGCCTTGGTGGATTTTTTGCCAAGCTATGGAGAAGTGCAAAGCGCCTCTACTCAGGAGAGGCGGGGAATATATATAGGTAAAAAAGCTATAAGAACAGGATTGCAATACATATTCAAGAATTAGTTGCTGGGCAGGAAATAATCTCGTACGTAGCAATTAAAAGACGTATAGTTTCCGATGTTTCAGATGAGGATGTTGGATGAATGTTAATCCGTAAAATAGACGTAAAAACATGCTTCAGGTCAAGGTCGAGGGACCCAAGAAGAATTATTGTCTAAAAGAAAAAAAAAGCTAAGTCGGAAAAAACCCTCAAAAGAAAAATAATTGATGTATTTGCTATTTATTCTAACTACTGATAACTTTTATATACGAGGTGTGTTTACACTGTATATAAGTAATGTTTTCATGAAAATGTTCATTATATGGCAGAGCTCGCACATACAAGATGCATTTCTTTCATCCTTCTAGTCCTGATTGTTGTAAAAGTGAATTGGATCTCTTCTCCATGAACCCTACTACACAGATTAGCGTTAGCGAATCCAACTTATCAGTATTAAATCCATATACATTCAATTACCACATAACAGATGCTTCCTCTAGAGTTTCAAAAAATTCCAGGGAGCCCTTCTGATCAATACTCTAGATTCTTCTAAATGTGTTTTTTATAAATGTAAAAACGACCTAATGTGACAAAATCACCTTTGAATGTACAGATGTTCCCTTTCGGGTGATGACTCATAATTAGTTATAAGTATACAGAATCAAATTTCCTGTATTCTGTTTCACACGCAAGTTGAAGTTCTATCTTAACGGAACTTCACTAGGTGCGTCAGCGGCTAATTATGCCTTATAGAGAGCTATATAGAACAATTGGTTAAATTATTCCAGAAGACGCGTTAAAACATCCTCATCTCCATCAATGTGGTTTTTATAGTTTCCAACGATGGAAAGCTGCAATATAATAAAGCAGCTAGTCACATAAAAATATCCCTATGAGTTTTAGGTCGATTAATGGGATATCTTCTCTCAATGAAAGACTCATTCTTCCATATGTAGATAAACTAGAAATCATATTTTATCAGCGGACTGTCAAATCCTAAATTTTTGCTTTCTTTAAATAAAGAAAAGTAGGTAAGCCTACTGCTAACAGCTTGTAATGTCCCATGACACATTGTTTTCAAACTGTTGGAGGCTTATGTCTTAATGTTTAGAAAAAGGTGAATTATCACCAACAGCGGCATTTGGAAAATTGAAAATTCGCATTTGAAATACTACAGCAAAGTAACCCCTATTTAAGGAGAGTTGAAACCAAAGATATTTAATTTCACTCAATGATTATCGAGTATCAATATCCCTAACATTGTGAACGGAAATTTACCACAGAAAGTAATAATAGGGATTGTGGAACATGAAAGCCTACTCAGGGAATTTATAAAAAAAGTCACCCTATAAATTCACACAACCTTCGGTCTTGAGGGGCATCATCAAAAGTTTACATGTGAATGGACTTCCTCACGGACGTGATTATAAAATGTTATACAACGGAGACCACTTTCTCTTGTACTCGGGGCCTTTTTAACGACTTAATAACAATACTGTATCATAAGATAATGATAGTGGGAAACAGGGTTTAAAATTTTACAGAATTATGCAAAGAATAGTAAACTATACGCCTAGATGAATCTTACTGCAGACCCTTTCAGCTTGTAACGCCTTCATTTAAACATTTTTGAGAAAGGGGCACCTTAGGACTAAGTCTCTCTTTTGGATCAAGTCTACAATCACATCACCAATCACTGTAGTGGTCTATCTTGAGCATCCTCAACTCATTGAAATTGAGGACAGAGTACGCAAACGTACTTTTTGATTTATTAAAGATGAACTGAAAGGGAAATACATTCGGTTGTTTAAAAAACAAAAAAATGAACCCTGTTGGCTTTTTAGGGGTGTTCGCTATTAACGAAATAAACTGATCCTGTAAAGTTGGAGAAGGATACCTGCTTCATATTCAATACATTGCCTCGTCCCTCGTCACATCACATCGACAGAGGTACATTGGATTTCCGTTTATAGAGACAAAAACGATGCTGTTCACATAATTGGATGTCCCTTGTGAACTTTAAATTTATATTGAAATCATTATATCACCTTATTTTTTAAAAATATAATAATGTAAGCTGTGTAAAAAAACAAAAATAAGAACTATGTCTTAAACCTGTTCCAAACCCTTTATTCTAATTTGTGTGGAGTGCTATTGTATTTTAATTTTTTCATTATAAATGCTTTTTAAATAATGTATGTTTTAATAAAACTTGTAAATATATTGATGCCTCAAAAATTTGTATTCAAGCATTTTAAAGACTTTTCTACGTCTGTATAAACTGCTTTTACCAAAATGGAACAATGCGATTAACTACCTCCTAATTACAGTAGCATATAAAAGGTTTTTAAATAAAAATTTTCGTAAAATTTTATATTAAATAAAATGTTTATATAACAGACACTGCGTGTGGTTTTTCTTACATTACAATTTTTAAAATATAATAAAAATATATAATAAATAATAATAATAATACATAATAAAATAATAAATAAATAAGTATTAAAACAATCATAAAAAATAATATAAAAGAAAACATAATGTTAATAATAATATAATGAGTTTAAAGCAGTAAACATGAGTTTAAAGCAGTAAAGCAGTAAAACAAAAGCATAACTATTCCTTGTGCTAGGTAACACATTACTATTTGATTTAACTGAATTTACTGACTTTAAAGGTTGTATGTTTAATTAAATATAATGAATTTAAAGGCAGTAAAACATATGAGTTTAAGCAGTAAAACATGAGTTAAAAGGCAGTAAAGCAGTAAAAACAAAAGCATACTAATATCCTTTGGTGCTAGGTAACACCTCTTTTGTTACTGATTTACTGCTTTAGAAAGGTATGTAAAACGTATATTGTTCTTTTAATAAATTTCGTACAATTGTAAGTAAAGTAAAAAATTGAATGATCATTAGATATTTGAAAAAGGAATTCTTTGATACGTTTACATTTGAATATCATATTTTTTCGGTTCGCTAAGATGCGGAATATGGCGTCTGCGGCGCGCTACGGGCGGCGGCGGTTACGCGGTAATATTGGGCCTGCGGGCGCACGCGACCTGCGGGCGCACGCGGCTGCGGTAATATTGCGCCTGCGGGCGCACGCGGAGGCTTTCGCGAGGCTTCGCGGAGGGCTTTCACCTGCGGACGGCGGCACTCGGAAACGTTTGCGTTCACTGTCTCAAATGGAGTGTAACTCTTTAGATATATATCTGTCGTGCTATCAGTGTTAGAAAAATACTAAATCATAGTAGGAAGCATCCTAGCAACTTGTAATATACAACAATCGATTCCTCATACCTTAATAACCTAGGGGTAGACACCCATATTAGGGCTATTCTAAGCTCAGGGGAGGCTAGAAAAGGTTTGAAAAAAGTGGCACTCAGTTTGCACTATGTGGCACTTCACTTGGCACTATGTGGCACTCATTGGCACTCATTGGCACTTCATTGGCTACTGGCACTTGGTAACACTCCACTCTGGCACTCATCTATACTCTAGAACAGCTAATAGAACATCAAGTAGATACTCAATTACGACGGTGATTGGGAAAGAATCAAAGTTGAACCATCAATAAATCTGAGGCCATCAAATCTGAACCATCAATATAGGCACCCGCCAAAGATGAACCGCCAAAGATGACGTCACATCAAAGTTGGACTTCCATAAAAAGTTGAGGCCATCATAGTTGAGCCATGCAAAGTTAGAGCCAC
>JABUQX010101706.1:0-7500 GCA_015478945.1 Trachelipus rathkii
CAAACGCCAGTAAAAGTACTGTTCATTGATCTAGTCAAATTGCGTTTGCTCGGCGCCAGAAACGCTGCGTTTTAAACGATCGTATAGAAGGAGCCTAACGCAAGATTACCATAAAAAAAACTTACTTAAAATTCAATATGAAGAGAATGGGAAGATCAGAACATGTGTAGGCATTTGCATTGTTGCCACTTTAGCATCATTGCCTATTTATGCAGGAAGGAGACAACAAAACCATACTATGTTATATAGAACCTTTCAGTCAAGAAGATTGGCACATGACAAGCGTAGATGTAAAAGTGAAAAATATTATACACACTCTGCTAAGTAAATAGCGATATAGTGAATAAGACCTAGGTATTAATTAGCATCCATAGTCCAAGCAATATTAATTCTTTTGGAGTAGGTGTCGAGCAATAGTAGCTCAGCTGAGTCCAAGTTAGTGAAACTACGCTGACTTCAGACTGAAATAAATCTTAATAATTCATTTCAGATAGGATATTGCCAAATTGTGGTAAAAAGAACTCGTGCTAATTCTACCATTTCTGAATATTTTACATAAAGTAGATATGCATTACGCGTGCCACTCATTGTATGATAGATGATGATGGTGAAAAACAAGCATAGGTTATGGCTCAAAAATAATTTCATAGGATTCCATCCATCTATCCATCAGCAACTCCTCGGCTCCCAAGGACCTGGGGGAGGGGTGCGCCAACATACACCAAAAATACATTATTTAAGAAAACCATGACTTAAGTCGAAGGAGAAAGCCTTCCCACATATTATAATTGTAAGGTTAAATAATGGAGTTTGTAGCAAGCATTCATTTTTATTGTATTTCATAATCTAGAATTAATGACCTAATTGTAAATGATGCAGAAACTACAGCTAGAGAAAGCAGAATTATTTTAAAATGATTGGGTAGAAGACGAGATAAGTATTTACCGGTTTCGCCTTATGGGAAACAAGAACGGTTTTACAAACTTAGATGAAAGTACACCAACCAGAGCATATAATTTTCAAATTATATCAAAGTCGGCAAAAGTGCAATTAAATGAAGGACAAATTTTTTTTTTTTTTTTTACTCGTTTCTTTATTTTCCCCATAGATCCCAAAGCTTGTGGGTAGGGTGCATAATATACCCCAGAAACAAAATAGTTAAGTAGAATGTGATATAAGCCGAAAAGCCAACCCCCCATACCCGTAAGTGCGAATCAGTCGCAGCCAAAATTCACCCTAGAGCTTCACAACACCGTGATAAACCCTAACAGTGGTATCTCGTCGACTGGCCAGGCCCATAAACTTGTCCCCTCACAAAACCATGCCATTCCTCTCCTTCAGACACTCTCTAATTGAGTCAATCCAAATTTTCTTAGGTTTCACAATCGGTCGATTCATAACATACAACCGCTTAATCAACCGACTATCATCCATTCTTTCCATATGACCAAACCATCTTAATAAATTCTCAGTAATTTCTCATTTACGCCTTCACACCACACCTCTCCCCAATACGAGCATTCCTCATTTTATCAATTCTTATAACACTTTACCCTAAGATGGTCCATTTAAAGAGACTGCACCTTAGATCTATACCTCTAATTAAACATCAGAGTTTGGCTACTATACATTAACACTGGTGAAAACATACCCTCATGCAGGACTTCAGACAAAATTACGGAATCAATGACTGGAAAAGTTCATGTGAAAAAATAGTTTGGACTTCATTAACTCCAGTCTTTCTAGGCGCATCAATGGAGAAATATATGTGATTATTAAACTTGGGGGGTTTCTCTAGAAAGGCATATAGAAAAAAATTATTTTCGAAGTAGCCATGAACAAGAAAGGAAACGCTTTGAAAAACACCCTAAGTGAAGTTTCATGTTCCTAAAATATGAAGTCCCATCCCTCATGTCTTTCCAACACAGAAGGAAAGACGTCATACCATGTTGATCCTAAGGTAAATAAATCCTACTAGGTTTAATAAATAACAAGTGCCATGCCTAAACTATAAGATCAAATGCATTCTGGAATTACATCTCTAAAAGATGCCAGGCTCCTCAAAAATCATCCAAGATTTAAAACCCTGTTTTGCAAAAAAAAAAAAAAAAAAATAATATAAATAAAAATAAATAAATAAATAAATTTAAGAAATTATATAACGTCCAAAAGTAGATTCCCAAATGTCTTTAATATTTTTCTTACTTCATGAAAGTACAGAGATTTTATAAAATAATTAATTTCAGTGAACCTTAGAAGCAGCTCTTGTATACACTTACTTATATTCTCTAGATTCTAGAGTGGTAAAAGCTTGATAATTTTAAATTTCCAGTTTATAAGAACTGTATTCTTTTAACATCCAATCTTAAAGTTTTGAAAGTTCTGGTTATTTTGATACAAAATAATTGTTAAATAAGAAATTTATCTAGCAAATTTTTATTAATAAAGGGAAAAAATCTTAATATTGCAAGGATAAATAATTACTAAAAATCTTTTTCAAGTTTATGTAGTAAAATATAATCTTAAAAATAAAACTATGCAAGGATTTTCAAATGTATCACAATGTTGTGACGTTAAACATATTAATATTGAAAATGGTAATTATTGTCAATTGTCAAAAAAAATCAATAAAATTTGACTCCTCTGCTATCTCCAAAGTTCATGACTTCTGCGTGGTTTTTCGATTCTAAATAAGAAAGCGCTTTCATAAGCACAACCTCATCCAAACCATGAAATGCTGTAAAAAATATTTTACTTCTAAAACATAAAAGCACACATTTTATGTTAGTTTTAAATAAAGCAATGGATAAGTTAGTAAGTATAGGTCAATTGAGGGAAGTTAAAGAAGACTTGCCACCTCTTGGGGCGAATCACTGTATTTTGCAACCCAACAGGTAGACGCTATACTGTTGATTCTCAGTTGCAACATACTGTGCTTCGACCCCAGAGGTGGCAAGTCTTCATAACCTACCCGCAATTGATTTATAGTTACTAACTTATTTGCTGCGGTTATTGTAATCTTAAAGTAAAATAATTTAAAGCGATAAATATTTAATTATAATTTTATTATTCGAATACAAATTTATATTTGTAAATTTATGTAATAGAAAAAAGTTTTAATATTTTAATATATTTTAGAATTCATCTCCAGCATTAACCTGCATTTTATTTAACTAATAGGGTTTATATGGCATATACCTTGATAACCAAATTAATAATAATCATAAGGGGTTAATAAAGTTTATCTAACTAATAAACTAATTTATCTGGTTTTATTTAACTACTACAATTTAACAAGAAACGGAGAAATAATTTATCTGATTTTATTAACTAATAGAGTTTATCTAAAAACAAAGTGAACGTATATTGCTAAAAAAAAAATATTTGTGAAAATATTACTCAATATTTATATATTTTTAAATTCCTTAAGAATTTTACTATTCAAAAATTTTAATATGAACACCCTTACCTTCATTTGCGGTATCATCTCCCTGAGTTAATTCGTATAAAGTACATACAGTATTGACTCTATTTGAGTTCTGTACCCATGAGTAAATTTTTTCTGCCCATTCTGCTGGACTTCTCCAAAACAGTAAAGCTCTATAAAATAAAAATAAAAAAAGTATAAAAGGTTTGAAAAATGCACAAGATAATGGAAAATCTCAAGGTCAGGAATTTTTAAGCTTTTAAAATAGTTGGATGCAAAATAAAGCTTGTTTTTATTATTATTTTTATGATGTACTCCAGAAAAAAAATCTAAATAGCAAACAGCTTAAAAAAAAGCGTTATGTTTATCGTAGGTCAAATTGTTGTATCTGTAAAATCTTCTCCCACATTTTTTTAATGTCATTATCTCGGTCGTGGTCTCTTCTGAATTTCTTTGATTCCCTCTAACTTCAACCTTGCTCTCTACAATCAAACTTCCTTTCACTTTGCTCCTTTTTGGTGCAATGTACCCTTAGGCGTACCTAGGGGGAGCAGAGGGGCATAGTCCCTCCAGAAATTTGTATACTAAATAAAATTTAATAAAAAGCTTACTAAAATTCTCAAGAGAAATGCCCATGGCTACCCCCCTCCTACCCACCAGAAAGATTCCCTAGTTACGCCAGTGAATATACCCACTATCTTTATGATTTGCTTTAAAGTTTCTATAATCTCATTTTCCCACCTAGTTTGACCTGTTATATATATTCTATCTGTCTTACCTAAAACATTATCTCATCTCAACTCTTCTTTAAAGTAATTACACATTTTCTTTGGCACTTGCATTCTCTTCAATTCTTTTCTTTCCTTTTAGATTTGTCGTAAGCTATAAAGCCTACTCTTACCCCATTCTTACTGGAATAAAGTAATCTTACACAATTTCATTAAGATTTTACATGAACAGACTTCACCTCTATACAACCGAGAATGTTATCTTAAACACGATTAATAAAAAAATATACATAAGAGCAAGAGGCTTACAATTCCACAATCAGCTTAGGAAGAAAATTCGAAAGCCAGAGCCAAGCTAAATTAACATGACAGATAACACGGTACCCTAGCGTTTGAAAATGTACAATTTGGAAAAGCATAACAAAGAGTATTCATATTTTACTAGTTTAGTACACGTAAACAGCGAAGCAGAGGAGTTAGTATGGTCTAATACCAATTGGAGTCTGATAACAATGTTCCTCATTTCTGAATTTTCCCAACAAACGATATTAATCCCCAAGTACTTTAAAGTTAGAAAAAACACAAAGCTTAATTGTTTTTAAAATTGTAATATATAAATATACATATGTTTTTCTTAAATGCCACAGAGTCGAAAAAAACAACACAAAAGATACTCAATTCAAAAAAAAATTTCAATACATTACATGGAGAATACAGTTATACAAGCTGAAAGGTTTATATTGCTTTTGCTAAATCAATTTTAGAAAAAAAAATCAAACAAAATCACATCAAAAATAAACTGCATGAAATAAGAAGTAATAATAAAATAAATAATACGTGTAAGATTAAAAGCTAAAATTTAGTTTGAAAGGAATGTGAAACATCTTATTCGTGTTTAATACAATAGTTTAACTTTCTAACTTTAACTATTTTTAACTTTATTTTTAGCTTTATTTCAACTATATTTAATATAGTAACGTAAAGTAAGCAAAGGAATGACTCTCGACTTTAATTTTATGGAAAATTATAAGTTATACTAATGGAGGTAATATGGTAGAGTGAGAAAGTTGAAAGAATGGTAACATCTGCAGGTATAGAGGAAATTACTGGTGAAATGATCAAGAACGGAAGCGGATGGTGATTGATTGGATTTGGAACAGTTGGTAATAGCGTTTGGTGGGGGTATAGTTCGAGGGATTGCGAGGAGAGCAGTAACGAGTACCCCTATAATAAAGGGTTAAGGAGATAAGGGAAACTGTTTTATTGAGTGTTTAGGGAAGATATATGCTGGTATTTTAGTCGAAAGTGCGTCGAGTGACAGAAAGACTGATTGGTGAAGAACAGTGGCCTTTTAGGAGTGGTAAAGGAAGTGTGGATCAAATCTTATCATTGAAACAAATGCTTAAGCTAATTTAGCGAGCTACGCATAATTAGTATTTACTTTTTATGAATATGCCAAGTCATTTAATATGGTTATTAGGAAAGCTATATGGCAGGTAGTTGGTGGTAGCTTTCTGAATGAATCAAAAGTATGTATGACGATAGGAGGAGTTGTAAGAATAATGGTGTCAAAGGTGATTGGTAATATTGTAATAGCGGAGTGAGACAGGGTTGTGTTATGTCTTCCTTGGTTATTCATTTTGTATATGAATGGGGATGAAAGAATAGAGGTGGGGGTGGCAAGGAAATGGTGTTAGAAAATGATGGAGAATGAAAATGAGTGAGGTGCCCTACTATTACACTGACCAACAAAAAAAAAATTTTTTTTTGCTGCCACAGGATATTTTAATCGAATTATAGTAAATCGGGTCGTGCTGATTTCAAGAAATGACATTAGTTTCCAAGATTTGACTCTAGTTCTTGAGATAGAGGGTGTTCCAACATTCTTTTCCTTATACAAAATATCTTTTTTTAATGCCATATTTTTTATTTTATATCGTTTTATTTTTTTTAAGGGGCTTACCTTTTATTTAATACTTTATTTTTCTGTTTTTCAGTAACACCTATGAAGTACTTCAACGAAGAGACTGTTTGAATAACCTAAATGTATTCTGCTACATCTGTGGTGAATATTTGCCAGGAGAACCAAAGAAGAAATATTAACTAACTTTGTGAAGCAAGCATATCTGCATACTTTGGAATGAAACTCGGACCAAGATAAGTCTTGGCTCACCCATAGGTCTGTAAAACGTGTGTCGAATTCTACGTCAGTGGAAAAATGAACGAAGAAAAAGTTTAAATTTGGTGTGCCTATGGTATGCGGGAGCCAAAGAATCACCACAGTGACTGTTATTTTGTTTGTTAATAGTGAAAGGTATCAAATCGTTACAAGAAACGTAAAATTTGAGTATCGATTTGGAATCAACAAGGCGACCTGTACCAACACTCCGACGATGTCCCCATCCCAGTTGTTTCTACACTCCCAAAACAGCTAGCATGTGTCTGATGAAGAGATATCCAGATTTGGTGTGCACAGTCAGATGAGGGTAGTGAATATAAGAAAGTATCTCTACAAGCAGCAACAGCTTTCTCAACCCAGGAAAGAGATCAATGATTTCGTACGAGAGTAGTCTCTCCAAGCAAGATTCTGAGCTTTTAGCATCTAGACTAAGTTGAAAAGAACTGTCTCAAGGCGAATGTAAAATAAACTTTTTTCGGAACAAGAAGGTAGTACTTCTTCCATATTCATTGAAGAAGACCTAGTAATACTGTAGGCAACATCCCTGGAACTCCTCTCCAAAATGGGTTACCATAAATACCGACCAAAGATTGGCGATTGTTATGATACTTCAACGAGAAGCTTTGAAGTGTGTTTTATTGAACAATGGCATAGTTATGCATCGATTCCAAGGTCACTCAACAAAAACTGAAAGAGGAATATAAAAATATAAGAATGATCTTGCAGCAGCTTAGATATAATGAACACTAGTGTCTATATGCGTTGATTTGAAAGATGATCAACATCTTACTTGGGCAGGGATATACCAAGTACCCTTGTTTCATATGCTTGTTGGATAGTAGGGCTAAAGAAGACCACTGGAAAAAGTTGTATGGCCAGCTAGGAAAAATATGACTGTAGGTGCACCAAATATCATTAACGAACCCACTGGTTAACAGGGGAAAAAAATTTCCACCACTCCACATCAAACTAGGACTGATGAGGCAATTTGTTAGGGCCCTAACAAGACTACATTGTTTTCAAATATATTTGCAGATTTTTCCAGGGTTGAGTATGGAGAACTTGGAAGGGGAAACCCCCCCCCCTCCCCCCCCCCCCCCCCCCCCCCCCCCCCCCCCCCCTCCCCCCCTCCTTTCTATATCAAATTCGCCAATCATCAAGGATGA
>JABUQX010101706.1:12500-17500 GCA_015478945.1 Trachelipus rathkii
TTTAAGAAAAATTCTTTAGTGCAAGCTTCTGGAATTATGCCAGAAGCTTGCCACTAAAGAATTTTCTTAAAAAACTTAACCTTAACTTAACTTTTCTGAACTTAGAAATTTTTTTGAACTTAGAAAATTTTTCAGAAAATATGAACTGATTCAAATATAGAACAATACCGAAAAAACTATAGCTAAAGTACATGCTAACCACACTACAAACTTTAATAACTTTATTGTCATACCAGTAGATAAAATCGTTTAATCTTAAATAACATACTGTAACTAAAACCTGCCAATTTGGCTAAGTCAAAATATACTATTTGACACCAACTCTTTCTTAAATGTTGCACATCGAGTCGGCACTTAACCACTCGGTGGCAACCATCCAATATTAACAACACTGATTACTAGGAAGTGAATGCTTATATCAAGATGGCATGCCTTCTTAATTTTCTTACAGTGCCCCCCTGGTCTCCTGAATCGGTCTACTATGAAGAATTTATTGGTTTCCGTATTATAAATAATGTAAATATTTTGTAGACTTGTATCATGTCCCCTCTGAGAAATCACCTTTCTACAGAAAACATTCCTAACTCAATAGCTCTTACCCTCAAACCCAGAAATCATCCTTGTTGCCCTACGTCGCACTCTCTCTAGCATATCTATGCTTTTCCTTTAAATAAGGGCCCAAACTTGTGCACATACTTTTAATACTGGCCGTATACATAATCCTGTAGCTATTATTTAGTTTTAACTTTAACTTCCTTGTTCTTGTAAACGAAATTGTGATTTTATTCACCTAGCATCTTATTAGCTTTATTCCTTGCTTCCAAACACTGATTAGCTACTTTCAAAATACTACTTATAACCACACTTAAATCTTTTTCTTCATCCGCAGACTCAAGCCAATCCCCATTTATATATATTGTAGTTAAAAAAACTTTTATTTAGTAACCTAGGTGAAGAATCTTACACTTTTTTTACTATTACACATTCATTTGCCACTTATTCTGCCCGCCAAGAAGTTTATAGATCATTTGAATCTTTATGCATCCTTCACTATCCTAACTGAGGTGGCCAGTTGATCATCTGCAAACATTAGAAACCTGCATTTATTCCCTGGTTCTAAATCATTCTATATATATGAGGAACAACAGTAGCCCCAGCACTGAACCCTGTGGGACACCACGTTTCACTATTTCCCATGATGACTTATTGCCATTCTTCATCAGTCTTATGTGGAGATTCCACACCACGCCTTTAATCCAACTTGTACCACTCACCTATACCACATTGCAAATAACTTCTTCATCAGCCTATGTGGGACCTTATCAAAGCCTTGCTGAAGTCAATATATAATATCAACTAGATTTCTCGTCAATGCAGTCAGTAATGTATCCATAAATTCTAACAGGTTTGTCTGACATGACCACCCCTTTGAAAACCATGCTGGGAGTCATACAATATCTTTCTATCTTCCAAATATTTCTTTTATAGACCTTTCAGTAACTTTCCAAAACCTTTACAACCAGAAATGTTAAGCAACTGACCTATAATTTTTCCAAATCTTCCTTACTACCTTTCTATAAATAGGCAAAAACATATGCTGTTTTCCAGTCTCTGGTACTCACCAAATTTATAGATCGCTTAAAATCAATACAGTGCCTTTGGAAAAGTTGGTACTACTACCCTCATTCAGAAATCTACCATATATACCATATGGACCTGCAGCTTTACTTGTTTAAAAATGAATGATTAATATGTTTACTCAAATTCAAATTCTGTAATCTTTTTATTACCATACCTACCAGAACAATATATTAGTCTCCAAACTATATCCAATCTTACCCCAGTAAACAATTGATGCAAAACCATTCCAATTTGGTTGACCATCTATCTGAACTCACTTAATTTTCATCAATCTTACATTAGAAGACGCAATTGTCCGCAATTCTTACTTTTAAACTTATAAAAGCTAAAAAACTTCTTCCAGGCCTTATTACTATTCCTTACTGAATTAATTTCTGCCTCTCTTTGCCTTTCTTATTGATTTGTTAAGTTTATTTCTATTTTCCTAAATCATCCCCCTTACTTACTACTCCTGAATATTTTAAAAAATCTGCGCTTTTCATTGATTTTTTCTTTTATCTCTCTATCCCACCAAACAGGTTTTTCTTCACCACCGTAATGGGTTTATCTTTAAAATATACTGACTGAATATTCATCCAAAATTTGCTTAAATTTCCTAATGAATAAAACAGTTTTGGTCTTTAAAGCATGTCTATCCAAGTCAATTATACTAAGCATGTCTCCAAAATTTGGTAAAATCGCTATTTCGGAAATCTAAGATCTTTTCCTTATTAACTTGCAATTTGGGCCCAGATATCACATTCACGGTAAATCTAATTATATTATGGTCACTAATTTCTAAATTCTCATCAACTCTAACCTAATCCACCATACTCTCATTGTTAGTTAATATTAAGTCTAACAGTGCATTGTGTCTTGTAGGTTCATGAATCATCTGGCTCAAAAAGTTGTCTAGTATACAATTTATAAATACAGAACTAGTATAGTCCGTATTAGACAAGGAATCCCATTGAATGCCAAGAAAATTAAAATCAACCATTATGGCTATAACTTTTTCTTTTTATTCATGCTGTCTCAATTTCTTTTACCATTCCGCGTCTAATTCTTGACTTTGGCCAGTAGGTCTATAAAATGCCCCTATTAAAATATTAAAATAACACAGAGACATTACACAACCTTGTCTCAAACCTACAGCTCCCCCTTCTTTTCTCTTAATCCTAATGCAAACCCTATTATTCCTATAAAAAGCTTTAATCGCATTTAAGAGCATTCCAATTACTCCATAATCCACCAATACTTTCCATAGCTTCCATTTTTTAACTCTGTCATGAGCTTTTTCCAAGTCAAGGAAGCATGCAAATATGTCTTTTTTCTTTTCTGAGTATTTCTGCCAGCATTTTCAAGATAAATACCTGATCCACACAACCTCGACCATCCCTAAAACCATGTTGTTCTTCTCTAATCTGTTTATCTGTGATATTTTAAACTTTATCTATTAGTATTCGTCCATAAATTTCATCTACAATACTCAATAAACTTATTCCTCTGTAATTAGAGTACTCCTTTTTGACACCCTTTCCCTTATAAATTGGAACAACACAGGAGTCTTGCCAATGTTGGGGTACCGTGCACCTTTCCCAGCATACATTGAATAATCTGATGACACTTTTACCTCCCTTTTCAACATGTCTACTTGCATAGCATCCAACCCTAAAGATTTCCTCTTTTTGATATTTGAATGAAATAAAGTGTCTTAAATCAGCACTAAGAGTACTTCAATAAATTTTACATTATTACACTATGTCAAAAATAAATGCAAGAGCATACTCTAGGAATTTTGATAGGCATTTAAAAAAAATCCTGGATTATAGTTTCTTAGGATAATGTAATTAAATATGTATCCGGAACCAAATTTCCGAAAGAATAATCATTAATATTTACGGATTTAAATGTTAATCTTTCAAAAAGGTTTACTCCTCTCCCGATAATTAGCAACGATCTTTCCACTCCACCGTTTGTCTGCCATTCTCTTTGCGGCTTTCACTTTCCTCTTAACTTCATTTCTCTCTCTCTTGTATTCGTCCAATGTTGTCTGGCTATTAATAGCTAAATAGTTTGCAAAAACTTCTGTTTCCTTTTAATAATAACATTTAATCTTCACTCTATCATCAAAGTTTAAAGAATTTCAAAATGAATTTTAATTTGGCTAGGCTACTTATTAGTTGTTATAATTATGTAAATTTTTTTTTACTACATTTAAGAATCAGATCTTTCTTATCTTGGCAGCCACAATTACAAAATCATTATGGTAATAGTAAATAAGAATCTAACATGTATAAAAATGAACATTTATTAAATTCTATTATTAATCTGAAATTTTTATTTAAAATTACAATAACAATAATAAAACAGGTAGAATTTTATTGGGTAGTTTAGTGTTTTTCTTACCCTTCAAATAAAAAAACAAATCAAAACAGTAAGCAAAATCACTTTCTATACAGCTATATAATTATTAGAAATAAAGAAATCTTAAGTAGAATTACCAGTCCCATACTTAAAAACATCAAGAGAAGGAGCTTCTGCTACATCCAACTGAACAATGTTATGAAATTTTCCCCAATCTATCACTAAATTGCACCATGTATCTAGTTGAACCTTGAGAACATCTTTATTTTTTTGTAACCTGAAATAATAATTTCATGAATAAGTCCTCTCCAAATTACGCTATAAGCAATTACACCTAATTAAAGTGAGATTTTTAAATTTTAGAATAACTACAGTGCAGAAAAAATATTTTTTTTTAATGCTGCTAATATATATATATATATATATATATATATCTATATTATATATATTATATCTATATATATAATATATATATATTATATATATATATATATATATATATATATATATATATATATATATATATATATATATATATATATATATAATATATATATATATATTATAAATATATATATTATACACATATTTAATTTATATATTAGTTATAGTAAACTATAATAAAAAAATTATAAAAGCATATTAAAAATATATATATATATATATTATAGTATCCTGCTCCAGTCACATGTTCAGCTCCAGAAGGATCTTTTTATTTTTCTTTAAAGAAAGTAAACATTTTTTAAATTAAAAATCTGAATATTTTAATTTCATTCAGAATAATAATTTTATTAGCTTTGGAAATATTTCACTTTAATATCCTAAATAACTACAGGAAATAATGGTATACATACATACTGGTACATATCAGATATATGATAATCACCATTTTCTTTCGTTTTACTGTAGATCATTTAACAAATCTTGTAGATTTTTAATATTTAAAACGCATTCGATATTGAAATTTATGCACCTTCATATTTTTCAAACATGCTTACTAGTAATATGACTTC
>JABUQX010101707.1:0-7500 GCA_015478945.1 Trachelipus rathkii
GAGAGTATCAAGCGGCAATCCGACGCTTTAGGAAAAAACACGACAAAATATAACGATGTCCTAACATAAAAAATAAAAACTGTACCATAATTTCAGGAATTTTAATCAATAGTTTTATTAAAACTTCTTGTTTAATAATAATAATAATAATAATCAATATAATTAATAATAATACATAATACATAATAATACATACTAATAATATCAATATAAATAATAAATTCCCATAATAATAATAAATAATAATAATAATAATATAATAGATAATAATAATAATGAATAATAATAATAATAATAATAATAATAATAATAATAATAATAATAATAACTCTTTCCTTCAGCCAACTATGTGTATTGTTCGTCATGGGATAGTATCGATTACCTCAAACAACAAATGCCGTTAGAGAAAGCCATGCACATCGTGGACACCGGCGTTGATAGCACCATTTTTGTGACTTCTTTCGGCTTACAAATAGACTCGCCTTTTAAGGATATTCTCAATCACTAGTAAGGGAAACTTTATCAAATAGTAATGGCATTATCAATCACTATTAAAGAAATTTTCAATTACTGAACATATAAATCCATTAGCTTACTAGTATGGACCATCATCATTCATCAGAAAGGAATACTACTCCCACAGTATGGAAAATTCTGAATCACTAGTAGGGAAAGCCTTATTCACTTTTACTGAATATAAATTCTTAGCCACTAGTATGGAAATACCAATCATTAGAAAGGAAAATACTACCCACTAGTATGGAAAATTCTGAATCGCTAGTTGAGAGAGTCTTATTCACTATTACCAAATATAAATTCCTAGCTACTGTGATGGAAATTACAATGCCGAAAATAAACCCCATAATTCCCGGGGTTTCAGTTAGAAAGGAAAATACTACCCACTAGTAAGGAAAATTCTGAATCACTAGTAGATAAAGTCTTATTCACTATTAAGACGAGAGACGCTCTCTTTATGCATACCACATCAGAGAGGATTTCAATTTGCTCGTACATTAGAGATACTGATAGAAAGATTCGCTGCCCGACCCATCGCCGCAGTGCAATAGTTGAAGACAACTAAGATTTCATGAAGATCTTTTTCTATCTTATTACTCCATCTTGATAACCCTAAGATCCCTAATTAACTACAATAACAACTTACACACTTTAGTTATTTATTACAAATATAAATTATCAAAATAAATTGTCATAAAATAAAGAAACACATTATTATTATACAATTACAATTACTACCACCAATTATTATTACAGTTTAATGTTTTGCGGGCGAATGGATCATTAATAATATATAATATATCATACTATATATTATATATATACGATATATACTCTATACGATTATACTAATATAATTATAATACATATAGTAGATATTATATATTATATATCTATACTAATATTCACTTTATAGGTATATACATGCTACTATATATATAATATATAATATACTATATATATATATATTATGAAATAAAATTATAGTCCTCAATATTTGTATGTGAATTTATTAATAATGTATGTGAATATATCAATAACTCTTAATAACTTAAATTTAAGTAAGCCGGATTATCGTTGGAATCTCTGGATCATAATTAGGGTAACTTTTAGGGTAGTAGGAAGAATATTAAAACTAGGCAACTAGAGTCCAATCCAAACTCAAATATAATAAAATACATACAAATACATAAACATATGGAACACGATTGAACTCTTCAAATGCGGTAGTAAAGGATTAGTTTTACATGTTGAGTGATAGGGTTTACCGCATTGATATTGCTTCCAGGTCAGGGTTGTATGATTTAAACAGTTTGGGAGTTTAAATCAACGAAAAAAAAAAAAAACGTTTATATTTTGTTTTATTCGCTTTTTCTAATAAAGTAATAGAAAGGTGGTCTTAATTAAAACATATAGCTAATGCATCCTAATTACTATTTCAGTTAGTAAATAAATGGGAGAAATCAATTTTAAAGAAAAAGCCATAGCGTCAAAATACGAAAACAATATAATTAAAAGCAAATAAGTTTAAATTATTTTTTCTATGAATTAAATTGCTATTAGGATGTAAAAGAAAATAAACATTTTTAGGGTTTAATTCCAAAGTTATATTTGAGTGGTAAGAATTCTTTAAACAATTTTTTCTCAAACCTTTTTTATATTACCAATGAGCAGCACACATTTATCATTTATATTTTTTCATAATTTCAAATTGCTAACTTAAAACACGTTCTGTTAATGGTATGGAAGAAATATTTTTGTCTCTCTCTCTCTCTCTCTCTATATATATATATATATATATATATATATATATATATATCCTACGCAGTAGTAAAAGCCATAGTATATTGAGGAGTTGTATATATAAGGTATAGATCATTAATAGTAGTATAATATATAGTATATAGTATCATATATATTATATATATTTATATATAGTATATGCTACTTACACATCATAGGTCTTAATAATAATTATACCATACTATAGTATATCATACCTATATATATTATATATATACTATATAGATATATGCTATATATATATATGTATATATATATAGTATATATATATATATATGATATATATAAATATATATATATATATATATACTATATATATATATATATAGTATATAATTAAGGTATATATTATGATATCCTCCAGTAGGTAAAAGCCGAAGGCTTTACCAAATTCCATAGAATTTTTTGAAATTTTTTAAACCAGGTTCAAATAAAAGTCTGACATGCTCTGATATGCAGAGCTTGAAATTGTGCAAATCAAAGGTAATTTTTAAAAATAGATAAATTGAGTGTGTTCCAGACTTTATCAGTGGAGTACATGTAAGATTGAGCACAGCAGTTAAGTCTGGGACAGAGAGTTGGATAGATAAAGGATGAAACTGTCTGATATACGAGCAGGGTTGTGGAGTCGGTTCAAAAATTTTCCGACTCCGACTCCGACTCCACCCTCTTCAAAATTTCCGACTCCGACTCCGACTCCAACCTCTTGAAAATTACCAACTCCGACTCCGACTCCGACTCCGACTTTGACTCCGACTCCGACTCCGACTCCGACTCCGACTCCGACTCCGACTCAGACTCAGACTCAGACTCCACTCTCTTCAAAACTACCGACTCCCCGACTCCGCGACTCCGACTGCGACTCCACAACCCTGTATACGAGTCGCATAAACTCTCCTCAAAGGAGTAGGTACACGACTGGAAAGTTCAAAAGAGAGCAATGGAAATTCAATAAATTGTAATATCAATAGAATAAGGAGTGTTGTAACAACAGTTCGACGGCTAGAAAGATTGGAGAGAATTAATGAGAGTAGGAGAGTTAAGGAGTCGACAACCCCTACTTAGAGTACACTTTATTAAAGAGAGCAATATGTGTGAAACCAACCTAGATATGTGATTCATACTCTATACAAAGGCGAACAGCTTCCCTATGCTAAGATAGCAACCGGGGTGGTGAGAAGAAGTTCCAAAGAAAATAAGAACAGATTAATGTTCCCGTAGACGAAACCCTATAGTTGTTTGGAAGATTATGTCAAATAGATAGATGAAAAAGCTGAGTTATTGAGGCATTAAAGACAACCATGATTTCATTAATACAACTATACGGTAGAAAAAGACCAGAGATATGTTGCTTCAAGGCTACCCTCCTATAATCATTTATTTTCCGTTGCATAGGAAGTCTTTCTAATTGGAAGGAGTAATGATGAGTGATGGAGTTATCAGACTAAGAACGGAGAGAAGACACAGTAGCAGATAGAACATTGATGCAAAATAGAATAAAAAGAGTTGGGATAGAACAGAATTCTGAGGAACATCACTATGGATAGATTTAAAGAATAAATGGTGGCTACTATAAAAGCAGTCATAGAACGACTGGAACGAAAGAAATTAAAGCTTTGTGCTAGAGTTTATCGAAAGCCTTCAATATGTGAAGCACAGCAGAAAAAGATTTACCGAAATGTGAAAGAGGAGAGCACCAAGAGTCGGAGAGAAAGGAAAGAAGATCACCAGTTGAAAGGTATTTACAGAAGCCATACTGACAATCAGAGATAAAATTAGATGATTTAAGATGTTTCTAATTCTTTTGTTTAGAATAAATTCGTAAACTTTAGAAAAAACAAAGGTTAAAGCGATAGCCCGTAATTTAGATTGTTGACTGGGGTCCCTCTTCTTCAGCACCTGCTGGATGAATGCACTCTTCCATCAGGAGGGAAACGTTGAAGTTGATAGGAGGGGAGGAAACAGTTTACCAATTTAGGGTGTAAGCTCAGAAGCATAAGTTTTGGGGACAACTGGAGAAATGATTTCAGCACTCCCCGCTTTCTTAGTATTAAGCTCAGAGACAGCAGAAATAACATTTTAATGAGTCGAAAGGAGGAAGAGGAGAGGAATAGCTCTGGAGTCGTATAAAGTGGAATTAGAGGGAAAAGCATGAACAAATAGTTCAGCTTTACCATACGTTAAGACCGTAGTATTACCAGCAGAGGTTAAGAGGAAGGAAAAAGGAAGAATCAAAGTTGGAGTTGACATTATAAAATTACAAAAGAGCAAAAAGAATGTGAAGTAGAGGAACCCAAAAGATTGTTGCCTTTTCTATGAGGAAAAGTTTTTAGGGTCTCGAAGAGCCGATTTTTAATCATTCCGGGTTGAAATATGTAAAAACACGAGTTTTTGGATTTGAAGACAACGATAATATCTGACAAGCCAAGATTTATCAGTTTTAGTTCAAGGAATAGAGAATTGAATGTATGCCTCCATAGTATATGATGAAGTGATATATATATATATATAGTTATTTATATAATATAATATATATATATATATATATATATAATATATATTATAATATATAATATATTATATATATATATTTTATGTGAATAGAGAGAGATGTATATATAGTCTACATATATATAGTATATATATATATATATATATATATAATAGTATATAATTATTATATATATATGATATATATATATATAAGTATAGTTTGTTCGAATAACTCACTATAGTATATATATAGTATATAAGGTATATATATATATATATATATATATAATATATAGTATATTATATTAGTATATGACGACATACAAGGATAGCAAATCAGAGAGCAGTATTTCTCTGACGTCATTAAGCCCACACCCCTTTTCTTTTTGGTGTTGTTTGTTGTTGGTTGTTTATTCCTTGGCTAACGCATGCACACATACACACAACACACACACCACACACACACACATATATATATATATACGAGCATCACATACACTCTATATATATATATATATATATATATATATATTATACTATATATATATATAGTATATATCATATATATATATATATATAGTTAACACCACCGCTCACGGGTAGAACTCTAATTTTTAAGTCTGAGCAAGACGGAGCCAAGAAGAGAATAGCTCACACTCTCCGTATTTGAAGGGCTTATAATTATCGCATCACCCTTAAATTGGCCCACATATAGTTGGTGGTGTCACCGTTGCGGAGCTGAGGTTTCACGCCTCTACGCCAATCCATGGGGAACTGAGCCATTAAACTTGGATATATCTGTAGCTAGACGAAAAATAAGCTGCCTACAGGATGCGGCTAAGGATTTAGAGTCAAAGAAAATTTCGGAGTCTGAAATGGTTCATGATGCGGAGCACTGATCCGCCTCCGAAGACTGAGCCAGAGTTGAAATCTGTATACAAACGTATAATAGTCCGAGTAAGGTATCTTTACCTATGTTAATGAACCCATAGAACTTGATTTTTGTGGGTTTCAGAATCCTTAAAGGTGTCTGAGGACCCCCCCCCCCAGGAGAGGGTCCCAGAAGAAAAAAAAAGAAATAAAGGAGAGATACTTGGAAAGTAAATGAGAAGAAGAGAAAGGATTAAAAAGCTTAAGAAGAAGTAGGAGACAGTAAGGGCTCATGAAGCGGAGCCCTACACCGGAGCCGCAATCGAAGCCAGAGTCGAAATAAGGATACAAACGTATAAAAGACCGAGTAAAGTATCTTTAACCATGGTTCTGATTTTTAAGAACTCGATTTTGAGGGTTCCAGAACCATCAAGGGTGTTTGAAATCCCCCTGGATGGGGTCCGAAAATAAAAAATAAAAATAAAGACACACGGAAAGTAAAAGAGAAGAAGATGGAGAAAAGATGAAGGAATAAGAGGTCGGATACTGAGAAGGCTCTTGGTCCGGTGCCGTTAACCGGAGCAGCTGCCAGAGTTAAAATAAGGATACAAACGGATAATAGACAGAGTAAGTTATCTTTACCTATGTTTTTAGAACCATAAAACTTGATTTTAAGGGTTTCAAAATCCCCACGAATGTCTGAGACCTCAGAGGGGGCAACCTGAAAAAAAAGATAGAAAAACAGAGTGCATATTAGAGGATGATGAATGAACGATGACGAAGGATGATTCCATGGGAAACAGAAGCAGCAAGGTCCCCACACGTTGAGGGGATCACTTCAAAATGGTGTTTTACCCTTAAAATGAAACTTTAATGGTGAATTCAGTTTTCTTTGATATTCAACATAGCAACCATATATTGAACACCATATATGAAACTTAGTATAAAGAGTTTATCAATTATACGGTCACTCTCTAACTATCTATCATTTCCACCTATCTTTCTCTTCCTTTACCAACCCTAACATTGCTTAACATATCTTAGCACATAGAACTTATTAATTATACGGCCACTTCCTTATTCCTCTCTCTCTCTCTCTCTCTCTCTCTCTCTCTCTTTTATACTATGACTTTAATAATTTATATGCTTCATGTTCTTTTAAGTCAGGAACATATATTTTTTTACATTCTAAAAAAAAACGTTTGTTATTTTTAATGCTAATTTCTTATTCAAATTCTTATTTGATTGACCCAAATGAATGGCGCAAACACTCCTTTCAAGCCCCTCTCAATCAGGCTATGCGCTACTGCTTTATTGCTTTAAGTCATATTTAAGCAGACATTATGTGAAAATAACTTCATTGTTAAAAAATAGGATCTTTGTGCGAACATAAAATTATTATAAACATTTATTATTTTTATCGTTAATTTCTTATTAAAATTCATATTTTATTAACCCTAATGTAATAAAGTATTAAGGAAATGGCGCAAACGCCCAATCGCAGGCCCCTCCCAGCCGGCTATGTGCTACTGCTTTACGCTTTAAGTCATATGTAAACAGACATTATGTATAAACCTAATAAGAAAATAACTTTTGCATAAAAATATGGCTTTGTACGGACATAGCATAAAATTATTATAAACGTTTTATAAAAGTATGGTTTTTGTGTGAACATAAAAATATTTAAAACATTTTATATTTTTACTGAATTTTTCATTCTTTTTCATGTTTATAGCATGAAAATATCAATTAGTCAATAAATTCATAAATCAATAAATCAAAATCCATTCAACCACTCACCCCACCTTCTCCCTATCA
>JABUQX010101707.1:15000-18653 GCA_015478945.1 Trachelipus rathkii
TCGTCATTTGATTTGTATCTAGTCGTTTTTCTTGGTGATAGTTTTCAATTATTTGCACTGCATCTTTTGATAATGCGTGTGTTTCTTCATTACTATTGGACTGTAGAAATTCTTCCAGTGAATCTTGCTATTGATTTACTTGTTAGTAAGATGTTGCGTTCTATATATTTCATTTGTTTCCTTTTAATGGATGGCCTAATTAATAGACTGTTCGCATTGAAGTTTCCTTGCAAGTTTTACTCAGCGTGATAAAACATTTGATTAACTTTCCACCAACTGATTGGATAATCATTTGAATCTAATCGTTTTCCTGGGGATAGTTTTCAATCATTTGCACTACCTCTTTGGTAAATGCGGTGTTTCTCATCATACTGCGACGGTAGAAAATTCTTCCAGTGAATAGTTATTGATTGCTTGTAGAAGGTGTTGGTCTGTAGATTTTGTTTTTGTTCTTTTTAATGGGTGGCGAATTAATAGACTGTGTTCGGATGAACAGTTTTTCAAAAGCAAACACAAAGCAACGATTTAACTTTTTCTAATATCGTTACAAAAAATCTTGCTAACGTGAATCTAAGTAAGTTGCAATAGTATGAAGATCATTAATTTCCACAGGAACCAAAGCGTTTTTCTACCTCCTAGTATTAATTACAGCTTTCTCATATCATTTATTAAACCGTACATCATTTCATTTAGAAGATGGTTCAAATGCTTCCTTAGCGTTGAGCTTAATGGTATTACATAAGAGACAGAAGCTGTAGGGGCGCTGATTTTTTTTGGTAGTTTCTTTCAAATGGTTTCAATAGCTAATGCAGTGTGATATGATTTCATTTTCCAAATTAATAAGTTTGTTAACTTTGGATTACGAACTGGCGTACGAAGCAAGAAGTTCTTTGAGCAATTCTTCTTTCCATCATATGAAGTGTACTATTCCAGGGAGTTGGAATGGTCTTTGGTAACTTAAAGATATGAACATATCAAGCCTATAAGGGATTGGAATGGAAATTTTTTCATTTCTTTTTCAGATTCATCTTAAGTATTTTTATTATATTTTTTATCAAATCTCGACAATAAACCATCCCCAACATACCGCAGCAAAAAATTCATGCGGATGCGGATGCGAATCTTTAATAATGTGCCCGGATGCTCCGCGATGCGGATGCGGATGCGGAAGTTACCTGCATCACTAATATTTATATATATATTATTATATATATATATACTATTATATATATATATATATTAATATATTATATATACATATATATATCACCATATGTATATATAAATATAATATATCTCATACTACTATAGTTATACCGCCTATATAACCTATATATTATATATATATACTGTACTATCTATATATATATTATATAATATATATAATAATAGGATAATAGAAGCTCTTATTTAAGAAAAAAATCGAAGCATAGACAAACACTGGCCACACTCAAAATAAGAAAAATGTGAAGGAAAATAGAGAAAAATTTGTACCAATAATAATTTAAACCAGGGTTGGGGATTTTATGGATTTTTTGAGAATCGTGACGTCACGCGAAATATTAATTTGTAAACAAACTTTTTTTTTAGTTCGATTAAGTATTATTTTTAACCCTAGGCCCTATATCTGAGTTCAAAATCTTAAAATAGGGCTTATAGTCTATGACACAATGAAACAGCAACCCTAAAGAGTGTTATTTGTAATAATGATAATATATTACATCAGAAATAAAAGAAACATGTTTGAAACATGATCTTTTGTTTTTTAAACAATCTTTTTTTTTTTAAATGTTTTAGTTTTGTTAAAAGGAAAAAATTTTTTTTGGGGGGGGAAAACAGGGAGGTAAAAATGTTTATATTAATCATATTATTATTCTAATTTTTATTTATATTGAAATTAAATCACTTAAATACCCCAAAAAAATAAAAAATATATATAAAAAAGCAAATAATCAAAAAAGGGAAAAAATCATGATTTTTTGGAGCAAAAAATCAAGTGAAAAAATCAGTTGAAAAAATCAATTGATTTTTTCCGTGCCATCCCTGATTTAAACTATACGTTTATGTCGCCAGCAAGGTCTTGCAATAAGGGGCTCAAGTGACTCTGGACGTATTGAATTATCAACTCCAGCTGAAAATGACGGAAATTTTAGAAGCCTTCTTAGGTTTCCGAGCAAATGGAGGTGACCAGGTTTTGAAGAACCACTTACTTCTATCGTCCAAAAAATTCAATGTATACGAGTCCGATGATACAAATGAAATCATACAGGTTCATTAGTCAGCTTATACAAAGAAAATAGTGGAAGAAGTCAATAAAAACTTTTTTTTTTCAGTATTAGCTGATGAAACAACGGATATTTCCCAAACAGAATAGTTTCACTTTGTGTAAGGTACGCGATTGGTGGTGATGGAGGTGATACTCCTTTTACTTTAAGAGAGGATATTTTATCATTTGTTCCGGTTTATGATATCTCAGGAAAAGCATTGGCAAATGTAATTTTGGAGAGACTCGGCTATCTTGGTTTAAAACTCGAAAATTAAAAAGCCAAGGATATGATGGAGCCTTTTCCATGAGAGGCGAATGTCCGAGGAGTGCAATCTTTTGTCGAATGAGTATCCTAAAGCTCTATACACACATTGTGTTGCACATTGTTTAAATCTATGTCTCTCAGACTTTCTAAAATTCAGGCAATTCGAAACGTCTTAGGATCATCTCTGAAAATTGCACTTTTTTTCGATCGAGTCCGAGGCGCACAAAACTCGGAAGATAAAATAAAAGAGTTTTCTAATAACCAAGATAACAAGATGAATCAAAAAGATGTGCGGACCAGATGGTGTGAACGGGCATGAATTGGTTTCCTTTTAAAAGACACTCTTGAGCCAATATTGGAGTCATTGGTAAAATAAAAGAATTAGCCTGGTGAATTATCACAGAAAGTTACTTCGTTGTTAAATTCAATCAGTAATTTGAATTTATAATAACAATATACGTCTGTAAATAAATTTTTTTGGAATAACCTACACCTTGTCAAAACAGTTACCAGAGTGTGTCCAATGAACATTGTCAGTGTAATAAACTTAGTGAAACACATTATTCAACTTCTCGAAAAAGATAGACAAAAATGCAGGACACAGAGTTTATAAAACCATATTCCACACAAGCGACAAAATGTTGCGACAAGCTTTAGGTATTGAATACAATTGCAAGAACTACGAAGTTCCAGAAAATCGTTTAATGTGCCTACTTCAGATCCCGAATCATATTAACGCATCTCCAGTTGTTCTCCGTTTTATGATGATCTGAGTTCTTTTCGTTGACTGATCGATTTCTCTCCCATGAAACCACTATCATTTCCACTTCAGTATATTTACCAGAAAAGTGGTAATGTACCTTATAAGCATATTGAGAAAAGCATCCTCTTTTAATAAGGACGACCTTCCAGACCTCACGAGGATACACTAAAAGGAGATTGTGGTGTCTCTGGCAGCATAAATGGCTGTTAGAAAATGAAAAAACAAAACTGCGATCGGTGCTTTGGGGATGTGTGACAAGAGAAGGTTTCCTAACATTGCTACCTCTCCTGAAACATCTTAGCAAGTATTCCTGTAATCCACTCGCAAGCGATATAAGATAAGAACCTTTCGACGCCACT